>JAJMCJ010000006.1:0-103607 GCA_030572875.1 Wickerhamomyces kurtzmanii | reverse complement strand
TCATTTGAAGCTGATGTTCTAGTCTCTGAAACTCCTGTAGGGCGATTTCTTCTTCTGGATCTAAAACCTGCTCAACATGCTGAACTTCTTCCACATAATGTTTTAGCATCGATTCAATACCATTCTTCAAAGTATCCTCACTTGAGGAGCATGATTTACAAGCACCTTGTAGTTTTAAGTATACAGTACCATTTTCTGGATTGAAGCCTCTGTACGAAATATCACCACCATCATCCTGGATAGCAGGTCTGATCTTGGTTTCAATCAGTTCCTCTATCAACTCGTTTATTTCTTCTTCTTCCTCAGATAATGGAACTCTCGCAGCTTTAGAGACAGAAGTTGCTGATTGATGAAAATCATGGTCTACTGTCTTTTCATTATTCAAGAAATGATTCTTTAGGATCGACAGAATTTCTGGTTTCAATTCATCCCAATGCTCAAACTCGTCTTTATTTATAGTTATGAAATCTGATCCAATCATTAAGGAATTGACCCCGCTGAGATTTGAAAATATTTTGGAGGCTAATGGGGACTTTCTTATCAATTGAGTATTGTTGGAGTTGATCTCGATCGATGAGGTTGATTTTGAATCGTTATAATTGATTAAATTCTGATCAGTGATGAATTTTAAAGCATTTTCATTTGGTGTTGAGACCGTTTTAATAGATATGAATCTTTTGAAAACTGATGACATTTGCTTGTTTCTTATTCTTGCAGTTATAGAAAACATTGTTATTGGTATTTTCTTATCTAATTGCTTATTTGACAAACTTAAGTATAAATTGGATACAAGTCTGTATATATATATATTTATATATCTAAAGAGTCATTCAGAATTTATTGCTTACATCAAATTTTTGTGATTCGCTGACTCAATCCCGATTTCGGAAGTGCTGTATAAACCAAATATTTATTATGTAATGCTTACTTAATGAAAAGGCAAAATGACATATTAATATCCGATGGTTCAAAAGTCGAGTTATATCTATAATATCTTTGTCAGATCAGTTTCATTTGGTTCATATAACAACAATGGCGAAATTAAAACTGACACCACAAATGATATATCAGTTGGAAAACTTTAATGTACCCAATAAAAGCATAATCATAGATAGAGATTGGATAACTATAAACGATTTATTGTACATTTATAAAAAGTACCTCTTCAAGACAACATCGTTACAGAAACTATTGAATAAGTCGTCTATAATCAACCCGGTGATTCTCAGAAAACCGTATTCTGCCGAATTTTCACAGTCTTTGCAAAGGTTACAGTACAATTTGGATGAGTTTGAATACCAGTCCTTGATCAATAAGAAACAATTAGTATTCAATGATGACCAAGTAGTATTGACTCCATCACAGATGTCAAAACAGTTGAAACACCAAATGACCACAATATTTAATATTTTTGTAAGTGTTGCTTCGGTGGTGTATGCAATTTGGTATTGGACTGGATCTTCCATGAGAATCAATAATGGCACAAGAGTTTTATTATGTTTATTTTTTGGAATTTTAGTTCTAATAGCTGATGTTGTCGTTTATAATAGTTACTTGAACAAGATTGACAATGCGAAACAAATAGAATTGAAGAAAAAAGAGGTCAAGGAAATTGTGGAGACCGTTATTTTAGGGGAGGTTAGTTGATAAATTTACATGTCTTGGATTTCAATCATTCGTCTACCTTGAAATTCATTATGAAAAAAATATAAAATTAGTCTGACAAAAATGTTTGTGAAACAAACTCAAAGCTAAGCAAAAACAACCTTTCTAAGATCGATATAAGATGGGAAATGGTTCTCTATTTCGAAACACTTGCAAATGGTGGCGGTTTAGGTAATGAATTCAAATCAACAGACTTTAAGATTTTTTTGCTCAATTGTAATTTGTCAAACTCTAGTTGTTTATTTTGTAAGTTCTTATAATAGCTCCATTTAATCAAGATTTTGAAAAAAGACCAAAATTTAAAATTCGGCCATAGCTCATTAACAAACTCAATTGTCGACTCTTTGTGACATTGCCATAGCATGAAATCACTTAATCTAGTGTGGCCACTGGTTCTAACCAAAATATCAACTTTTTGTGTTTCTTCACCAAAATACATTGAATCTGTTAACAGCTGTTCATTAACTTGATTTGGTGTAATTTTTTGAGATATAGCTTCATCAACAATAGTCTTAATTGATTCTGAAATATCATCTCTTGATGTGTATGAAAAACAAACATTTAAAACAAGTCTAAAAGATGTTAGTTAGTTGAAAGAAACAGTCACACCACTTAACTCACTTAGAATTTGATTTGGTTTTTTCCTCAATTATCTCAAGTTCTTTCAAAACTTCCTCTGGGATATATGATTTGTTGCCAATAATTCTAATTTTGATTTCTTTTGAGCGTTCATCTCTGGGTCTGTTAGCTTATTTAATTACTTTTAACTAATACAAAACATACTGGACATCAACAAAAACTTGTAACTTTTCTAACAGTAGGCTGAACAATTTATCAACTTCTTCTTTCGGTCTGTTGAAGTTTTCAATTGAAAAAGCATAGATTGTTAGTTCAAGAATTCCTATGCCAAGAGAAATATGGACAATCTACTAGTGTCAGTATACATAATGGTAAATATAAATCATGAAATACAAGGTGGAAACATACATCAATCAAAGAAACAGCGCCTGCTTCGTGACCACCGCTAATTGGTAAGTTTTTCTCCTTAGCGTATCTTCTGTTTCCATCCATAATAAGAGCAATGTGTTTTGGAACGGGGCCAGTTTTCAAAAGCTTAATTGAAAATTCCTTACATCCTTCAACGATTCCACTAATGAATGGAAAATGCAGTAGTAAGCGATTCACTGAATGCTTTGGCAAGTAAGTCTTCAGTTCTGGGTTTATTATCGCCATACCTGCTCTTTCAATAAGCCAGTAATTCAAATATTACCAACTATGTGTTTGCCCCCCATCAAAATAACGGAAGGAAAACAAAGGAAATTTGGTTATATTTATACTTTATTTTAAGCGCTGAATACATTGTTAGTTGATCTGGCGGTTTGGAACTCTGCTTCACCAGATCTCTCAACGACAATTCCAATTTCAACTCAGCAATAAAGTTTCCAATCAGTTCTTGATGGATACCGCTACATACTAGACCTGTGTAAGGTTAAAGGCGTTGTCTTATTGTCTTTTCAAAGGCCACTTTGACATATGCAAAGATAACAATTAACAATCTGACATATTTTGAAGGGTGGCTCTTTAACCGGTCATGAAGATCCGAGCCCTTGTTCACGTGATAAATTTATAAATCTGTGTTTAAATACCCGGGTAATGTTTACACTATTTGATCTTTGTTTACTTTTAGTAAAATAAAATTTTTAGTTAAATGTATTTGAACAAATAAACACTAAAATAACTATCACAACCGGTTTTTTCTCTCGAAGCCGCCTGGTACTAACTTAACCTTAGCCATGTCATTGAAAACACCAATTCGAAAAACAGGGTCAGCTACTTCAAATGCTCAGCTTTCCTCAACACCAGCAGAGTTAAATTTTAGTGAAAGTAGAAAAAGACAATCAAAGAAAGACGATGCCATCAGACGCCGACTTGAAAATGATCTGAGTAAAAAAAGGCTCAACACAAAAACATCGAAGAGAAGTAAGTCGAAGCATTCAGCTCCAGGTACTGTTTTATCGTTGAATCCTTCTGAAGCGGTTATTTGTAAACCATCGTATACTGTTTATGAAGCTTCCCAACTAATGAGTGCGAAAAGGGAGAACTGTATCTTAGTTGTGGATGATGATGAGCACTTACTGGGTATCTTTACCGCTAAAGATCTAGCATTTAGAGTGGTCGGGAAGGGTCTGAACGCGCAAACAATTACAATTGATCAAATTATGACTGAGAATCCGTTATGTGCAACTTCAGATACGTTGGCTTCTGAAGCATTGAATTTAATGGTCAGCAGGGGCTTTAGACATTTACCGGTCTTGAATGAAAACAATAAAATCTTTGGAGTTCTGGATATCACAAGATGCTATCAAGAAGCAATGGAAAAATTAGAAAGAATGTACGACTCATCGAAGAAATTACACGATGCATTAGACTCTGTTCATAATGAAATTGGTATCACTCAACAACCTTTCGAAGTCATGAAATACTTTGAAGGCTTGAAAAATGTAATGAACGGTCCAACTCTAGAAACTGTTTTAGACGAAACTACATTGCCTTCATATGTTTCAGTCAAAACAAGTGTTTACGAAGCTGCTTTATTGATGAAAGAACACCATACAACAGCAGTTTTGGTCAAAGACGCAAATGACGATGTTTCAGGTATTTTTACTTCAAAAGATGTTGTTTTGAGAGTCATTGCATCTGGACTTGACCCAAAAACATGCAGCGTTATTAGAGTTATGACACCCCAGCCAGACGTTGCTCCAAAAACATTATCGATTCAAGCGGCATTGAGAAAAATGTTTGAAGGACACTATTTAAACTTACCAGTTGTTGAAGATAATGAGATTATCGGTACAGTTGAAGTGCTAAAATTAACATACGCAACGCTATCGCAAATCCAATCAATGTCATCAGAAGATGAAAATATTAATGAAGGGCCTGCATGGAATAGATTTTGGACATCCTTAGATCATAATACAGATAGCGAGTCCGTCCATTCTGATAGTCAAATTGAAAGTGGTATAAGTCAAGTCCCTGGTATATCGCAATCAGAAATTAACCAATTCTCTCTAATAAATAATCCGGATAATATTGGTCCTAGTGATTCCGTTTCATTCATCCAGGAAAATAACATTCCACTTACATCTCTTGATGTTAAAGAAGTGCCATTTGCTTTCAAATTTAAATCGCCATCAAATAGGGTTCATCGTATAAATTTGAAACCAGTTGATGGAGTTTCCGCGTTAAGATCATCGATAACTCAAAAACTGAATTCTCAAGAATTAGAAAGTTTAGGAGGTACAGAAGTATATGCTATATCTTACCTCGATGATGAAGGTGATATTGTTGCAGTTACTTCGGATCAGGATTTGATAGACTGTGTTTTAATAAGCAAAAATTTAAGACTAGAGAAAGCGGATTTATTTATTCACCATCAAGATGAACTAATTACTGAAGCTTTGCTGAACAATAAAAGACCAGGTTCATCTTTGAGCAAGAGAGAGGTCAGCAATGGATCTAATGACTTAATTCCAGGAATTGCCAATGAAATATTGTTACCTGGAGTTTTGGTTGCATTAGGAGCTTCATTGGCTGTTATTTTCTCTTTGGTCAGAAAACAATGAAATAGACGCTCCCATTTTCCACATGTGATTGAAGAATTATTTTCTAAACTTTTTTACATTTCTACAAAACAATTTCGTTTACTAGTTAGTTTCATTTACTTCTTGATACCTTTATTTTGATATTTAATATCAACATTCATTTATATATTATATCATATGTACAGGATACTGAATACAATCTAGTCTTTATTTGCCTTTTCAAGTACTCTTTTTGCATTCTCTTCGTTTGCTGAAATTGATTCATTTAATAATTTCTTATATTTTTTAGTTTTTTCACCTGGTTTAACAATTGGTTCAACATAAACATTAGTTGACCGGAAATTGTTTTGATCTAAATGAATTGCATTTGGTTCATTTTCATTAAATTTTTGAGCTTTACCAGAAAAGATTTCATTTATAAAAAATCTCTGTAAACATTCGATATTTTCAGATTCTGTTAAAACCTTATCAGGGATCAAAAACCCTGTCTTTGATTGAATCAGTTTTGTATATTTAAACCTAAAATACAAATCATCCAGTTTTTCCAAAAGCAAATCATTGATACTTATTATTTTGTTTTCACTAACTTCGTTATAACAAGAAATTAGAATATGATTCAATTCATCTTCAGTTTTTGTTTTGTTCGAGTTCAACCATTTATTTATAGAAAACCCATTCATTCTTTCTTTCCAAGATTCGTCAATTTTAGGTTTACCAATTATTTCAATTTTGGTGTGTTCAATGGTCTTTAGTTCACCTTTTTCAATTTTTTCAATTACTTCTGTTGTCTTCGCTGGTTTTGGTTCTACCTGTGTTACTTGATTTGGTTTTTTGGATTTGAACCAGGACATGAAATCCTTATTTGGTTTTGAAGTATGCAGAGATCTAGCATAGTTTCGGCTTGTAGTCTGAAATGCTGTAGCCCGAAACATAATTCTAATTGATTAAGTATTACTATCAAAGTTATCTACACCTTCCTTACAATAGCTGATTGAAATGGTTGAAAAAATATATGAAAAATAATACAGTTACCCGGTGTTTTTTCAAAACAAATGTTCCCAATTTAGTAATAACACTCATCTATAGAATCTATGTGTTTTTTTCAAAACAAAATAGGCCGTATCTCTATATAGTTTGAATGCTCTCAAGATTTTAATGTTGCAACCTTTTTGGCAAGACAAGTTTATTTTACATAAGAATTGAAATGATTACTATCAAATAAGACGTGAAACAAGACGATAATAACAATAGAATAAAATAAAATAAAATAAATGGTTATGTGCACTGGTTTAATGGCTCCTTTTTCTGATTAAAAAATTATAGCATTTGTGTTTATTACATAGATATACTCTAAACCAAAATCTCAGAAAATGGGTATTTGCTTATCCTGTTTGAAAGGAACAGATGAGGATGACTATGATAATCCGCAGGTATGTTTACTATAAAGCTGTGTGACTTAGTAGTAAAACTAACCCGCCAAAGCTGAGCGAAAGAGCACCGTTGCTGGAAAATGGTAATAAGTATGTACACTGTATCGTGCTGATTGTTTCACATTACTAATTTTTTTTAATCAAGCATAACTGAAGATCACGCAGAGGCCGAACGAAGAGAACGCGAGCTTAACCAAATTGTAAATGAAACGAATGAGTAAGTTACTTTATCGTACTTAACATAGATAGCTTAGCTGACCTTTTTAGAAACCTTATTGATATCACAACTTTCTTGAATCCTAACGCCTCAATAACAGAACTGAGTCTCAAGAAATCGGTAACAAACTTGAAACATGATGGTTTATTTCCCCAAACAGCCAGTCAAGATCACAAGCAATTGCCAAAACCAATAAAAAATGACTTTCTTACTGTTGATGAGAAGAGCAGCTTGGCCAACATACTGAAGAGAACCAACGAGTTGATTGAGCAGGGACTCCGCATAGAGCAAACTGGTCCTCTGGTTGTTGATTTCTGATCTTTTTTCTTGCCTCCAAAAGTGTTTTCATCGTTGTTGTTTGTTCTCATGGTTATGTTGTTGTTTATTGTTCTATAGACTGATCTAGGTTTAATGTATAATCTGTTTTTTTCCTTTTTTCTCCCGTTTTTTTCCTTCTGTTTTAACTTGTAAAGTGTCTCCTCCTCTGTGATGCTCATGCCATCATTGGTTTAGTGGCTCCACTCCATTTATGATGATTTACTTGTACTTCTGTTCGTACTAAGTTGTGTTCTTGATCGTTTTGAGTGCGCGGATCAAGATGGTGTTTCCCTTCACAAGACATTCTTGCCGGAAGAAAAAAACGAAAATGAATGTATTGATTCTATGTGTTAGAAACGCACTTCTGTAGTCTGAAAAATAGAGTAAACAATCAATTATAGTAAATTGAATCTAAATTAGAAATGGCAAAAAAACAGAAAAGAAATAGTCATCTTAAGTCGCCAGAAAACAGAAAGAAACAAAGGAAAAATAATAGTGCTGATGCTGTATGTGAACATATATCTAAACTTGTTTGTTTTTTTTTGGCTCTGTTGAATTACTAACTTTGATATCCAGGAACTGTATGAATTTTTGTCGTCGACTTTCAGTCTAGTTCAAAATTTACGTGATGGACAAAGACAAATATCAAAAGAGTATTTGAAATTGCCAAATAGAAAACTGTATCCGGACTATTATTTAAATATTGATAATCCGATATCACTAAACGAAATTAAACAAAAAATTAACTCGAAAGCTTACAAGAGTCCAAATGAGTTTTTCAACGATTTTGACACGATGTCCAAAAACGCAGTTTCATACAATGAGGCGTCTAGCGGAATTGCACAGGATTCAATAAAGATTCTGCAATTTGTTAGAGATCAAACAAAACAGTTTAGAGTGGTCCAAAATGAGAGTGACGATGAAGCTCACGATGAGGCGGACCAAAACGAAGATATAGACGACGATGACGGCAGTGACGGAGATGATGACGATGATGATGGTGATGGTGATGGTGATGATGATGATGATGATATTAGTAATGATAATCACAACGACGAGACGAGAGATCGTAAAGGGCCATTAAAGCTAATTATACATCCATCTTCAATGACAAAACTCTCAAATTTGCCAAATTTCACTGAATTGAAGAAACAATTTATTAGAATTATTACTGAAGTTATTAATTTCGAACTGAAAGATGTGAAAATTAGTGATCCATTTATGTATGAAGTGAGTCGTAAAGACTATCCAGATTATTATGTCTTGATCAAAAAGGCGATGTCTTTTTCGACATTGAAAAGATTGATTTATACTGGAAAAGTTAGGGATTTGGAAACTTTCAAGGAACTGACATATTTGATTTTTCAAAATGCACAAATTTACAATGAAGAAGGCAGCTTAATTTATCACTATTCAAAAGAGTTGGAGAATTTCTTTAACGAGAAACTAGAGGAATATTTGAAAAGCTTAGAAAACGGTGAGACTATTGACTCGAGTCCAATTTCAAAGAAGAAATCAAATCTAAAGCTGAAACTTCAAATCAAAGTACCAAAAAGTATCAATAACAATGATGAAAACGAAAGTGAAGAGTCAGATGAGGCTCAACATCAAGATGAAAAAGATAACCAAGCAGGGGAACAAGATGATGATAAACAACAGGATAGCAGTACTGAAGATGAGGCTAGCAAAGATCAAAATATAAAGAAAGGTAAGGAAACTGAAACAGGCGGTGAAAGCAGTCTACAAGTGAAAGTTGAAGACATAACAGCTAAGAAGCCAAAACCGATTCTTGGTAAAAGTCGTAAAAGATCCTTACAAAAAACTGCTGCAGATGCACTCGTTCAGGAAATTTCAATCTCATCATCACGTTCACTTTACAAGCAAACAATGAAACCACTTCTAGGAACAACGCCATCGATCTTTCAAAACTGGTTTGAATATAGATTTGAAGCAAATGATTTTCAGGTTCAATCTTACTCTCTGTCGCTACCGCCACAGAGGGGTTCTGTGACTGTCATGGCTACACTGAATGATTCGCTTATTGATAGATCATATGTTGCTTCATTATCAGTGAACGGCGAAAAAGTAAATCCAAGTCCAAGTACACATTATGCTGACAGTGGTATAGCTCTATCTTCAAAGTATGAACTAAAACTAGCTATTGGTTTGAATGCTGTGGACTTTCAAGTTCAGATTTCAAATATTAATGAAGAAGATGAAAAACTACACACAAGAAATTACTCCAACAATCCAGAAAACTATGAAACAGAAAAAGTTACTTTTTGGATTCATGTATGCCAATAGATCACCCCTTTTCGGTTAATAGTATTGTTATATTTACCACTTTTGTATAATTAGTTTAAGATCCATTTAAATGTACTATGGTTAATTTTTTCTGACGTTGTTAGCTTTTTATGATTACGCCTAATGAAGAAGTAGTTTCCAAAGTAAAAATCACTCAAGGAATAGCTGCAAATCATCATTAGCATATATTAAACAAATTTTATTTGAAATCGTTTTCTAATAGCGTCAATTAATTTAGCGACCCTCCATCTCAATCTGTTTTTGTTTTGTTTTCTAAAAAAAAGATTCACCAAATATAAAAGTTATACATAATATGCAGGTATATAGGGCCAAACATAATAGATGGTCTTAAATAACCTGCTTAAATCATATGTCTCCAAATAGTTGAAGTTGTTAATGTATGCCATCATAGTATAGTGGTAAGTACACATCTTTGTGGCAGATGAAACCCAGGTTCGATTCCAGGTGATGGCAATTTTTTTTTAGAATATCACTAGAACGATGTAGCTAAACTTCAATACAGATAATTAACTTATATTAATAGTATCATCTATATATTTTTAAAATGTAACAATCAAAGTCTACTCACGAAAAACAAAAAGATAAACTATCTCTACTGTAAATATTTAGAATGTTTTGAGTATTATTATATAATGTGTAATAAAGTTTAACTTAAATGAGAACTTAAATTTTTTCGTGGCATTGCCTTTTAATAAAACTGTTAAACTGTGACTGTTTTAACAACTGTTCTAGTGGAAGTAGCTGTGGAGGTAGCATGTGCATGTCCTCTTTTTTTGATCTTTTTACTGCTTGAACCACCTACTTCAAAAACTTCGATGTTTGCCTTCGCACCATTCTGAGCAGTGACGACACAAAAGTTACCATTACCTGCTCCAGAAGCTGCCTCATTGCTAGAAACACCATTGATACCATTTTCCTCGGGGTTAATACTGCATGGCAGACCTACACATTTGGATTCATCATCGCACGTAATCTTCAAACCATAACTTGGTTTTTCATCTTTAAAAGGACTTGAGTCTTCTAAGTATACAGGATTCCATCCAATTTTAACAAATGTATTCTTGTTGGAATCCATATTAGCTCCTGCAACATAAGGTGCCCAATTACCATGAGGGTTTGAAGTTGAGCCCCATTTACATCCATCGTCAACAGAGACACCAGGCGGATTAACATAATAATGAGCCGCGGTGCCTGCCCAATATTCAGTACCAGGAACAGCTAAACTTGCTTTGCTGTTGCCATCAACGTCTGTTGGAATCAACATTTCTTCATTACCGGGCAAAACTGTTTGACAAAAAGCAACGTTTGATCCAGCGTTGTTCTTAGCTATAACAGTACCTTTACCTTCGTAACATATTGAGTTTCCTGAGTTTTTGGTCTCAAGTTCACCATTTTCGTTACACCAGTAACCTCCATATTGAGATCCAGGGTATTCGTACGATTTGATATCAGGATCCCACTGCCCCATCAGCTGGCCTGGTGGACAAGCATATGGACACCATGAACCAAAAGAGCAAAATTGGTCTGAATGCATCGCCCAGCCAGCATTATCACCATTCTTTTGAACGGCAACTGCACCTTTGTTGCTTGGAAAAGAACATGTTCCACTGCGTTTGAATAATTGTGTTACATTTCTACCTTCAATTATTTTCCCGTTGGCATGATTTTGATGTTTATGTCTTGCATGGATCTCTGCATCAGCTAAATTTGAGAATAAAAAAATAACTGCAAATAGATAAGGAATCAGTTGCTTATAATTAGATATCATTTATGAAAGTTGCTAATATCACTATAAATACAATATTTACTTTCAAATTAAGGAAGAACATGAATCTAATTTATATGAATTCTGAAGATAAACTCACATTCAGGTCACATAACAGTTTTCATCGTACTTCTCTTTTTCTTTCCTTTTTTTGGTTCAACTGAACTTTAATGAAGATTTTTTTGTTTTTCACCAGTTATGTTTAAGTTTAGAGCTTGGTGATGGAGTAATTAGACTTTCGGATATATTTCATCTAGAATTAAATTTCAACGTCTAATATGCAAAACGGCTTTCTGGAACTTAAATTAATTTTCTATACTGTTTATTTGAAGAATAATATGAAATATCACAATCAATAATACCAAATTAAAACAAACACATTTTTTGTTTTGAACTGCAAGTTGTCAAGAACCTCTAAAACACTCCAAAGCCATGAAGAAAGTTAGACGCATTACCTGCTATTTTAACAGTTTCAAATACCGATATGCCGTAATTATTCTGTTTTAGAGTTGGTTACATAATTTGATATAATAATTTTAATCTTAATTAAGCTACTTGAATGCAATACTACGTAAATTATATGAATGATAGAAGGGGAATTATTAATGCAATCAGATTTAATGAATGGTTTGTACGTATAAGGTGCTCATTCGATTATGATTCTTATTCCAGTCAATCGCACGCCTATGTGTAGGCACGACAGTGTAGTCTCGACATGAAAATTTCAATATTGCACCTCAGCTCTCGGTAATTAGAACTCCAAGACACTTATTGTTCTCGAAAAGATCTAAAACCTTTAGCGAGAAACCGTTTGGCCCAGACACATTTCCATGACATAATAGCGTTCTCAATACTACAAAACACAAACGTTTCTTTTTCCACCGTCTGTACACTTGGACTTGTAGCTCATACAAGCTACAGCATTGTGTATTTGACATCAGTAGCTAGCGATCAAGAAGTAGATATCCACATACAGATCTTAAACAGATATCCAGCATATCTGAAGTTTTCAAAAAAGCTGATTTCTTTATTATTGAAAAATCGGCAAACCTCATTTACTGACTACAATTGCAAACTAAATCATGAAACAAATTCAATTATACGCATTCACATATACAAGAAACGTGAACGAGATTAAATTAATTATTTTTTTGCTATTCAACCTTCCTGGTCAAAGCATTATGTAACGTCTTTTAGGGTATCTTTCAAAATCAGGATTTGGCCTTATAAATGGCCAAGTCTCAATAAACATTTAAGTCCAGTTCAATTTATACAAAATCACTAAAAAATAAAAGCTCTTGAAGTAAATTATAAGAAATCGTATTCTTACACCTTCCAAAGAAGAACCTATATCACCAAAATTCCGCGGAAAAATAATCAACTGACATAATTTTAAAGTCGGGTAACGTTCTAACTTGCGATTCGAGAGATTCTAACAATTTCAAATCATACACAAATTCGTAATTCTATTCATTTGTTTAATTTTTATTTCCATTTAATATTAATTGAAAATATTGTTTTAATTCTATTTTGCTACAGGTCACATTATATCCCAATTGTGTTGTATTCAAAGATAAAGAAATTTTAATTCCCAAAATCCAACTATTAACATATATATATACATATATATATATGTATATGTATTTCACATATAGAGTAAAGGATTAATATTATATACTGAAATTAAAAGTTGCTTTTAGCTGAAAATTTGAACAGAAACCAAGAAAATGATCAAAGCCAAAGAGTTTCGTATTATTTTATTGTTGATCATTGATACTTTTTTCTTTTTTTTAGAAGTTATCATTGGATATGCTGTTCACTCCCTAGCTTTGATTGCAGACTCTTTCCACATGCTAAATGATATCTTTTCGTTGGTTGTTGCACTGTGGGCTGTCAGAGTTGCCAAAATGAAGAATCCAGATGCAAAATATACTTATGGTTGGAAAAGAGCTGAGGTACTAGGTGCTTTGATTAATGCAGTTTTCTTGATCGCCTTATGCGTTTCCATCTTGATCGAAGCTATTCAAAGATTCATCAGCCCTCAAGAAATCACTAATCCGAAACTGATCCTGTACGTTGGTACTGCTGGCTTAGTTTCAAATATCGTTGGTTTGTTTCTTTTCCATGAACATGGTCACTCTCACGGGGGAGATTCAAATGAACATGGCCATTCTCATGGGGGCAATATTGATGATGAGTCCACTATTGGTGCTATACTTCCTGAATCTGTTGTTAATGATTTTGAAAACGAGCACTCTTCCCTGATAACAAAATCAGCCGCTGTTCACGAGCATGGCCATTCTCATAATGATGCCCATGACGATACAACTTTAGAAAATGAACATTCGCATAAGAAAGTGGAAAGAAAACACATTAAATCGTTAAACATGCAAGGTGTTTTCTTGCATGTTTTAGGTGATGCTCTAGGTAATGTTGGTGTCATTGTAACCGCATTATTTATTTGGAAAACTGATTATTCATGGAGATTTTATTCTGATCCTATGGTTTCATTACTTATTACTGGTATCATTTTTTCCTCTGCGTTACCGTTATGTAGAAGATCATCAAGAATTTTATTACAAGCAACTCCAAATACAATCTCTGCAGATTTAGTTCAAAACGATATTTTAGCTGTACCTGGCGTTGTTTCAGTACATGACTTTCACATTTGGAACTTAACAGAACAAATTTTTATCGCGTCGTTGCATGTCGAAGTCGATTCTTCTCCAGAAAATTTTTTAATTATTGCTTCCAAGATCAGAGCTTGTCTTCACGATTATGGTATTCATTCAGCAACTGTCCAGCCTGAATTTATCAATTTACAGAGCAACCCGGTTTCTGATGATACCTACAAACAGTTTTCTTCAATTGCCGGAGGGTCATCCTCAAATAATTTACAAAATGGCAAACCAGTTAATAATGCATCTGCTTATGGTGCTACGAATAATGACACAAATTGTTTAGTTGATAATGCAACTAACTGCAACTCCGAAAGTTGTTTGCGATAATGCTTTTTTACCAAAACTTTCCTATTACAATTATTAATCAGCCAAAAAATCAAGACGTCTGAAGTTATATATCACACTAAAATTTTATACTCTATCCATAATTTTTCCCCGAAATTTAGCCTCCGCTTTATTCATTCAACTTGAACCATTAATTCGGTAATCTTCTCTTGTTT
Organism: Wickerhamomyces kurtzmanii; assembly: GCA_030572875.1. NCBI lineage: Eukaryota > Fungi > Ascomycota > Saccharomycetes > Phaffomycetales > Wickerhamomycetaceae > Wickerhamomyces > Wickerhamomyces kurtzmanii. The sequence goes on along the minus strand of JAJMCJ010000006.1, from coordinate 89,104 downwards.
TCTTCAGCTTACCAGGTTTTTAAATCATTTCTTATGATTCAGTTTTTAGTTAGGCGTTAGTTCGGATTACGGTACTTCACTAATAAAATAAAAGATAGATATGCATATTGATATTAGTGTATTCGAAAACATCGCACATGTTACAATGATTGGTGCTCATGGACTAATATAATGTGTATACTGGAATATTCCTAAACCCTTGACTGAGAAATAGTATGATCATACCGTTGACAAAATACTTATTTATATACTGTTTCACCGTAAATTGGTTATTGGGATCAATTCCAAGAATATGAATATTATTCTTTTCTGCATTTGAGGTTTGTTCTGAATCTTTGGTACTGTCGCCTGAGCTTGAGGTAGTTGATGTAGTAAATAGTGAGCTGCTGTATGTGGACTGTGATATAGTACTAGTAGGTGCTATCTTCTTATCTGGATCATCTGTTTGCAGTATACCCTTCATTATGTCAACGTAATTTTTGGATCTTTTATCATCCTGTAAAATAATGTTATTAAACGCTTGGCTTGCATCCCATAGCATGATACCTCCAAAGTTTTGAGATAAATTGTTATCATCCCTGATACCATTTATAATTCCCAGAACGTTCTCAGGGCTAATGTAACCAGTACTCGCAGCTTTTTTATCAGCAGGTAACCCAATGTATATTCTTGTATCTGAGCTTGGTGTCATGAATTTCACATAATTTGACCACTGCTCGAAATTAAATTGATCACTGTTCAGATGGCAATAATTGTTATAGAATTGAACGAAAAGCATATCTAATTCAACATTATCCATCAATTCACTTAGAGATTCATCAGGGAAAATACATTGTGGTGCAGCTGTTAAAAAGTACTTTTTGTCATTGAACTTTGAATTCTTGAAATGGTGCTTCAATCTTTTCGCTAAAGCAACATATCCCACTTGGTCTTTGTTCTCGATATCAAAATCAAAGCCATCAACAAGCGCATCTCCAAAAGGCCTAGTAGTTTTTTCCTTTGAACCTTCTCCAAACTTATTCCATAAAGTGTCTGCAAAATCTTCAGCCTCCTTATCACTCTCAAATCCATATTTTGAGTCTGACCCACCCAATGACAAAAAAATTTTTTTTCCATTAGCTTGACAGAGTTTCATATCGTTTCCGATACTTGATTCACAGTTTAGTTCATCATTATCAAATTTTTCGAAACATGAATCTGCGAAGTCAAGACCAACAGGTCTATCACCAATGTTGGCAGTTTTGGCACTCCCTTTAACAGAAACAGGAAAAGCATTTAGAAACGATAAAAGAATAATATCGACTGAGTCTGATTCACAGTAGAAAGACAGCGCTTGTTGATGTTTGGAAGATGATTGACCCCAATACACTGCAATATTATTATCTGAAGTCTCATTGAATGAAATTCTCGAAACACCTGTTGCAGAAAAAACCAATTCAGATAGGAAAAGAACAAAAGATGCTCCAGTGCTAAACTTGATCTTCATGGTTGTTGTTTTAGACAATATAATTCCTCAACACGAAAGCCTGATATTGGAAATTAAACAATAAATATATACAGTACATTCATATTCGCTATAATTGCCTATTCTGAAGTAAAATACGCTTCTTATAGTAAAGGCGAATAAATTTGGTGATGATCTTTTCTACTTTCTTGATTTGGACAGTTTTCCATGGTTCTAATCGTCTAACAAAAAAAACTGAAGTCAAAGCTGGCGCATATAAGTGCACACTCTAAACCTTCAATGGATCATCATTATTTTAAACAGCAAAAAATCGAAAGCGCTATAGCTGATTACAATATAAAAAGTTATTTAAAGAGCAGAGAAAAACCAAATGATGTAAAATGTAAATCGTTTTTTAAAAGTTACAATATTGCCGCGTAAATCATTACTGTCATAAAGTTTAGGTCAAATAGTTAACCGAGAAAATTTACGTGAGACAAAAGCCGAAAGATTCATCATTCATAAGCCTATTTAATTGAATTTGGCAATTATATTATTTTTTTTTCAATCAATTTCACCTGAAAGATTCTGAAAGGTTTAGAGACGCTGTGTGATCGAACATTAAAGAGCTGAAGAGCAAGTAAGTGCCAAGGTTGTTTCACGATATTTTGGTTTTAAGTTAGTTGATTCTCACCTAAGTGGAATATGATTTCAACGATTAAATCAAAGAGGAGGGCAGCTTACTTATTGATCCTAGCGTCGACTGTACTTTTGTTGACTTTTTTGATACAGCAGAATCATCACAAAGAAGTACTAGAGTATGTCGGAAAAGTAACAAGACTAAAGGTTTTGAAGACACTATACCCAGAAAGACATTTCACATATGAAAATGCAACTTTGTTTGTAAACAACTTATTGGATCCTACAACAGACATTTTCTTGAATGAAGAGTATGAAAAATATTCAGAAATAGTAGCGCAGCAACACTATGAGAGGGAAAATGCAACTTTTTTCTCACTGGTTAGAAATGAAGAATTGTACTTGATGCTGGAATCGATAAAGGAAGTAGAAGATAGATTCAATAAGAGGTACCACTATGATTGGGTATTTGCAAATGACGAAAAATTCACGGAAGAATTTAAAACAGAAGTCTCCAATATAGTCAGTGGAAATGTAACGTTTGCTATTATACCTCGTGAATATTGGTCATATCCAGACTTTATTGACCAAAAAAAAGCTGCCAAGACGCGTCGTAAAATGAAAAAAGAAGGTATCAAATATGGTGGCTCAGAATCGTATAGACATATGTGTCGTTTTAATTCTGGTTTTTTTTATAAACTGGAAGCATTAAATAACGTCAAGTATTATTGGAGAGTTGAACCAGATATCAAATTCACCTGTGATTTGACTTATGATTTTTTCAAATATATGAAAGAGAATGATAAAGTGTACGGTTTTGCTATGGCATTGCCTGAATTACACAAAACAGTATATGGATTATGGGAAGCAGTTGCAGAATATATCAAAATGTACCCTGAATATATTGCAGAGAATAATAATTTTGAGTTTGTGACTGATGATGATGGTAAAACCTTCAACATGTGTCATTTTTGGTCTAATTTTGAAATTGGTGATTTAGATTTTTACAGATCGAAAGAATACGAAGACTTTTTCCAATTCTTAGACCACGCTGGTGGATTTTTTTACGAAAGATGGGGTGATGCACCAATTCATACAATTGCAGTATCGTTACTATTAGATAAACAAAAAATTCACTATTTTGACAATACTGGGTACTATCATGTTCCTCATACACAATGTCCAAGAACATTGGAGTTAAGAAATGAATTGCATTGCACCTGTTCTTCTATCTTGGATTATAACTGGGGACATTCTGATAGTTGTACACCACTATTTTTTGAGTTAAATAATTTGTCACCACCATCAAATTCTCCAAATAGAAAGTTTAAAACACATCGAAACAAAAAGAAAACTGAAGACGAGATAGACAACCAAAATGAAAAAGAATAGATGAATGCTCAAAATCAACTAGGCACTTTAAAGAACACCAAATCGCACTGTCAATTAATTTGGCTTAAATGATCTTCCAGCGGTCGATGTCGTTATACAAGAGGAATTACAAATAATCATATTAGACCTTTTGATTATATAACATAATATCTTTTTTAAGCATTAAATGAAACATGAAAATGGGTTCAAAAAGTAATAAAATGAATGAATGAATGAACGATTGATTGTAAAAAAATACATCCTCTCGCTGTCTCTGATAATTATTGCTACTCATTGATAATTATGGAATATTTTCTATCAATTCGTATACCGTTTTATTATTTGTTTGCGGATGTTTTTTTGGACTGTTTTGATAACACAAAGATGAAAGAATAATGTTTTTGTAACTAACCAAAAGGGAATTTTTGGTTTGTGTTTTACCACTTCCATGAATCTTATATAAAGAGAAAAACCCACTACATATTGGTTTCTGATTTTGTTTGTTTCGTTTTTGCAATAAACTTTTGCACATCATAAGTTTATACAAACAAAACAATAAAAAACAGTGCGCTCTGAAAACCGATATCAATTATCTCTATAAAACAAAGATTACCGAATAAACACAAAAACGAAAAATTCCAACTTCATGATTGCTTTCAACTTGAACAAGTCGAAAAAGCAAAAAGCTGAGGCTGCTAAAGAAACTGAAGAACCTGCAGAAGCTGAGATTCCCCAAGAGTCTGAACCTCACCCAGAAACTACAGATTCGTGTAAAACTTTATCACACTTGAATAGTTATCCAATTATCAATGAAGCAACAGACTTAGTCAATTCATTTCCATCAACAAAGGTTGTAATTGATAGCACTACACCAATTATTAATTCAGCCAATGAGTTGTTTTGCGTCAAAACAATCAAACCGGCTATTAATAAAGTAGATGAAGTAGGAAATGCCACATTGAACACAGTTGACAAGGTTTTCCCATCCTTAAAAACCACGAACACCAAGAGTCTAGTTTCAACTATCACCTCACCTTGCGTTAAAGTTAAAAGCTCGATTACGGTCTTAGATCAAGAAATTAAAGATTCTTTTGACGCGTACTTAACTCAGCCAGCAAGAAACTTTGTTAAAGATACTCGTCAACTGTATAATGAAAAGATCTTTGATACACATGGTAAGCCAATAATTAGAGGTTCATTGGATCCACTTGTTCGCCCGGTTAATGAAAAACTTGAAACTTTAACTCATAAATTTCTACCAGAAGGTACTGATGTTTCAAAAGATGGATTCTCAAATGAATTATCGAGAACTGTGCGTCTTTCGTACAACGTTGTTGAACGTTCAATTCCAGCCTTCGAAAAATCTGTTGTAGATACTGTTATGTCACCATGCAACTATGCTAAACATGCTGCAGATGTTTATGAACACAACAAATCAAAACAAGAAAATGTTACATTCACCTCATCTATCAAAGCTACATACCACACTACCAATGATTTGAAACATGAGGTTTTCCAATCAGGAGTTGATCATTTCAATAAAGTTTCTCCAATTCCAATTACGATGAGATTCACAAGTATTGAAAAAACAAATGTTTCAACCGAAGCACAACCAGCACCGGTTTCTGTTGAAGTATAGAAAAGATCCACCTCTCTAATGTTACAAAATACTTGCATTAACTCTCTTTTATCGTCAATAATTTCTCGGCAGCTCTTTTGTTCATTTATAAATTGTCAGTTCTGTGTGGTGCAACACATTATCTTTACCATGTTTAGTAAAAGATGATATTCTTTTATGTCTTTGTATGGCAAAAAAAGGCACCGCGAATTCATGTAGAATTTTATATAGTTGATTCGAATGTGCGTATAATAGATATGATTTGATCTAGTACTAAAGGCAAAAACAAAAAAACATTCACGTGATGTATTGTAGGGCTACACACCCGATCACCAGTATTTATCTTTTTTGTTATAAAATATTGCATCTTTCCTCTTCTGGATAGACAAGTCACTTCTATAATATTTCAGACTGTAGTATTTATGATACCGTTATTACTTTGAGAATTTCAACCAGGAAATTCCAAATGTCCAATACACACTGGATTCTGAAAAAAACAAATTTGAAAAGTTGAATTTGATATCGAAATTTAAAACTATATCAACAAGAGATCAAAAATATACAAAAGTGAGTAGGTTTTAATCAAATATTAAATGTGTAAAGATGAATGTCTGTGTTTGAAACTGTTAAAAGCTTCTTTGATTAAATTACCAATTTAGAGTATTGATGAATTTGCGTTCGATGTTCGTCATTAGAGGTAGCAGTAGAATAATCAAAAAGGAGAATAATCTGTGAATCAAAATACCATACAGTTTTGACCAGTATTTCAAATGAACGTATGCATCAATACTGAATTCAAATGCTTTTAAAGATCTTTTAATTCACTCTCAAAATATTCTCTTAAAAAATTTTATATATGTACAAAAAAATTATCAAGTATTTTTTTACTAACAATCATTAGTGTCACGTCTCAACGAATATCAAGTTATCGGTCGTCGTTTACCTACTGAATCGGTTCCAGAACCAAAACTTTACCGTATGAGAATCTTTGCTCCAAACGAAGTTGTTGCTAAATCTCGTTATTGGTATTTCTTACAGAAACTTCACAAAGTTAAGAAATCTTTAGGTGAAATTGTTTCAGTTAATTCTATCTCTGAAGCTCACCCAACTAAAGTCAAGAACTTCGGTGTCTGGATTCGTTACGATTCAAGATCAGGTACTCACAACATGTACAAAGAATACAGAGATGTCTCAAGAGTTGGTGCTGTTGAAACTTTATACCAAGATATGGCTGCTCGTCACCGTTCTCGTTTTAGATCAATCCACATTTTAAAAGTTGTTGAATTAGAAAAAACTGATGATGTTAAACGTCAATACGTTAAACAATTTTTATCCCGTGACTTAAAATTCCCATTACCACATCGTATTCCAAAATCAGCTTCTGTTTTCTCAAGCAAACGTCCAACCACTTTCTATTAGATTTTGTTAATTATAATATTTAAATTTGGGGTTAATTGAAAAGAAAGAGAAATTATTAAGGTTGATTTTAATATAAATTTACTTGAATCTTTATATTTTGTATATTTTTAATGGAAAAAAGTTAAGATTATACTCTTGTAAAAGAACTGTGTGTGTTTAAAGTTAAGTCTTCTGCTGGTTAGTATAAATATAAATTTGCATAAGATAAGCTATATTGTAGATCGCAGGTGGTATTAAACACTGATGTATCACAAAGTTTTAATTAATTCTATAGTAATAATATTTTTAAAGTATATATCTATCTATATGTACAAAAATATTAGGGCAAAAAGCACATAAAAATAATAATAAAAACGAACCGTGAAGTATCATTTCAATGACCCATTCAGTAATATACATGTATCCTTGCTAGTATGCGTCTTCTAATTTGTATTTGTTCATTCAGCTTGTCTCTTTGAATATAATGCAGATCTTTTACAAATAATTCTAATATAATTTTTCCCATCCAGTGCTTTTTGTTAGCACTAAATGAATTTCAAACTATCTCTGAAAAACTTTGATAACACCAAATAAAAAAATACTAGATAGCACAGGAATAGTGAAATTGTCATCCCAATTAAATAAATCAATACCTTCAGATAATGAAGCAACAAAGCCAGATAATATAGCCAAGGTATGTACGCTCAAATAACTTGATTCTGGTGTCCACAATATAGCTCCTGCTTCATTAACGTAATTATACTTTGGAACGAAATATCCGTAAAACAAATAGCACGTTAATACACCAGTAACAAAAGCCGCGAGAGAGCCAGCTAGAGACTTATTTTTGGTTAGCTTTGGAGTCAGATGTCCATAAGCTCTTCCAAATGTTGATGCTGAAGTATCTGACCAACTCAACAAAAAGATAGACATCAAAGCAACATCCTTTGGGAAAAAGAAGAATGACACATCTATTCCTAAGATGTACCATAAAACACCATTATAAGAGTTTATTTCTTTTTCTCTCATTAAAAATCCAACAACCTGACAATACAGGTAATTAAAATAACTCCATCTGAATCTTATAAGATCCAATACAAATATCGTTATAAATGAGATTGTAAAAGGCTTAACAAACCATCTTGTATTTAATCCAATAGAATAAAAATACAGTGTGAGGAATCCTACTGATGAATGCAGAAATTTTCTAGGGATCTCGTGTTTCCTGATAAAGTCCCCAAAAATAATGTGAGATGTCAAAAATGATTTTTCATTTTGAGAGCGTTTATCTTGATTTGTTTTGGTTTTGATCGGAGCTGAAGGCTCCTCTTCATTTGAGGACGAAGTAGTAATATCTTGTGACTCTACTACGGTATCATTTCTGGTTTCATCTTTTATCTTTAAATTCGATACAATCTGTTTTTTAGGTAACGCAGTGGATGACATTTTTGTTGATTCGTTTAAGATGCTAAAGACAAATAAATGTTATGTGGAACGCGTATGCCCTAATATACAAAAAACATTATTTATTTTATGTTACTGACAAAAGAAAAATTTGAAATCGAGTTCGCACTACCAAGAATGACAGAAAGGATCAAAATATTTCCTAATATATATATTCCGATTTTAATCGGATCTACAGATTAAGAAATATTCTAAATGTATCACATGCTATCAACAATAATTTCTCAAAACAAGCAACAAGACCATTTTCGGAACTCATATTTCCCTTTTAAAATAGTTAAGGTGCACTGATCTCGGTGCTATCAAAAATAAAAGTTTCGGTCCCAAGAAAATTTTTTTTCCTTTCTGTACAGAAAAAATTTTATTTAAAAAATTTCATTTGATTTTAATTGAAAAATATCTAACAATTCATCAAAAGACCATTTTTCTAATTTGTTTTATTAAAATTGTATATATACTTTTTGTTTGTTAAATCCCAAAGTATTTAGTTAATAGAATCAAATACAAAAAATATGGCATTCATCTTAACTGAAACAGCAGCTGGTTATGCTTTATTAAAAGCTTCAGATAAAAAAATTTATAAATCAACCACATTATTGCAGGATTTAAATTCATCAGAAAAAGTCGTTGAGCAATTTAAAATTGCTGCATTTTCCAAATTTAACTCAGCAGCTAATGCTCTAGAAGAAACTAACTCAATTATTGAAGGTAAAGTTTCTGATCAACTAAAAAAATTATTAGAAGATTCGAAATCTGATAAAAAAGCAACATTAGTTGTGTCTGATACTAAATTAGGTAATTCTATTAACAAGCTGGGACTAAACTTCAATGTTGTCTCTGATGCTGTTACTTTAGATTTATACAGAGCTGTCAGAGAATATTTACCAGAATTATTACCAGGTTTAAATGATTCAGATTTATCAAAAATGTCATTAGGTTTAGCTCACTCCCTTGGTCGTCATAAATTAAAATTTTCAGCTGATAAGGTTGACACTATGATCATTCAAGCCATTGCATTATTAGATGACTTGGATAAAGAATTAAACACTTATGCTATGCGTTGTAAAGAATGGTATGGTTGGCATTTCCCGGAATTAGCAAAAATCATTGTTGATTCCGTCGCTTATGCTCGTATTATTTTAACCATGGGTATTAGATCAAATGCTTCCGAAACTGATTTAAGTGAAGTTTTACCAGAAGAAATGGAAGAAAGAGTTAAAACTGCTGCTGAAGTTTCAATGGGTACCGAAATTACTGATACTGATTTAGAAAATATTAGAGCTTTAGCTGAACAAATTGTTGAATTTGCTGCTTATAGAGAACAACTATCCAATTACTTATCATCAAGAATGAAGGCTATTGCACCAAATTTAACTGCTTTAGTTGGTGAATTAGTTGGTGCTAGATTAATTGCTCATTCAGGTTCCTTAATATCATTAGCAAAATCACCAGCTTCTACTATCCAAATTCTAGGTGCTGAAAAAGCCTTATTTAGAGCTTTGAAAACTAAACATGACACACCAAAATATGGTTTGTTATATCACGCTTCATTAGTTGGTCAAGCTTCTGGTAGAAACAAAGGTAAAATTGCAAGAGTTTTAGCTGCTAAAGCAGCTGTTGCTTTACGTTACGATGCTTTGTCTGAAGATAGAGATGATTCAGGTGAACTCGGTTTAGAAGTTAGAGCTAAAGTAGAATCAAGATTATCTACATTAGAAGGTAGAGATTTAAGAACAACATCTAAAGTCATTCGTGAAACTCCAAAAGTTGAAATATCTGAGGCTAGAGCTTATAATGCAGATGCCGACACAGTTGTCGCAACTAATGATTCGGATGATGAAGACGAAGACGAAGAAAAAGAAATCAAAAAGTCCAAGAAAGATAAAAAGAGCAAAAAAAATGAAGACAAAAAACGTAAAAGAGACGAATCTGATGATGAAGCTGAATCAAAATCTCCATCTAAAAAGGATAAAAAATCAAAAAAGGATAAAAAAGACAAGAAAGATAAAAAAGAAAAAAAAGAAAAAAAATCAAAGAAATAGTGATGGTGTTCATATAATTGTCTGATTTTTCGAATCTTATCGTCTGTATATTGTTATTGTGTTCTTTTAAAATCTGTACTTTTTGGTTTTATTTTATTTGTAAATTAGGTTAAGAATTCCTTATTCCTCTCACGGTCTAAGTCTTTCAATTTTTTTATTGTACTTTTTTTTTTATATATATATATCCTTTTTGTCTTTTTTCATATGTTGCATTTGCATATAAATAGTTTTAGGATCCCCAAGACTATCTGTATTTTTTTGTTTAGAAAAATTTATTCAAGTGTGTAACTTCGTTTAAAATATTAAAATATAATTTGATTTTGATATTATCCTGTAGAACTGAAACTTCAAACATTTTAGATTTATAGCTTGACCTTCTTCACCTTTAAAACTTGGATTTTATAGGGTTACCCGTGAATTAATATATAATTTCTAAAAGTATATCAATCTTATAAGAAGCAATGAGAAACAAAACGCTTATTGAAACAAGAAATAAAGCAAGAGATGACGGACAAATCATCTTCCATATCTATAGAAGAAACAAATAAAATAAGGGCATCATTGGGTTTGAAACTTTTGACTGATCCGCAATCAACAGAGATACAGGAAAAAAAAACAGCACCATCCTCTTCAAGTAATGAACTAACAGTTCAAGAAACAAATAAACTGAGAGTATCATTAGGCCTGAAGCCCCTACCGTTAAGCGGCGAGCAGGTACCTTTAGGTAAATCACAGGAGATTGTTAAAGATCTGGATTTATACCAAATAGAGCAGTCTCAAATTTTAAGAAATGATAAACTTCAAACACATATAGAGGATGAGAAGACCAAATCAGTGAAAAGAAAAAAGTTAGAATCTGGTAAAACCCTGCTGAATTATAGTGAAAATGAATATGCTGCCGATAGTGATGGCACTGATTGGTTGTCGAGTATTGGAAAGACTGAAAATCGAAAAACTACTAAAAGACACAAATTATCAAGCGATAAAGATAATGATAACAATAAGAATAAAGATGAAGGGAGATATTCTAGCAAAGATTTGAATGGATTAAAGATAGGCCATGATATATCCGAGTTTGAAAATATCAGCCAAGATGTAATATTAACGCTAAAGGATAAATCGATAAATGACGATGACGACGTAGACGAGTTGATTTCAGAAAAATTGATCGCAAATAACAATTTGAAAAACAAGTTAGCTGAGGTTTCAGGAATTGATAAATTCAAAGGGGTGGATCATGAAGGTGAAGAAAAAAAGTTATTAGAAAGATACAATGAACAGATAACGGGTTTTCCTGAAGATGTTGGTTTTTTTGTCTTGAATGGATCAAATAAAATCCAGCCGAAAAACCGAGATGTTGATGGTCATAAGGACACTGTAAATATTTTGAAGAACCAAAACAAAAAAAAAAAAATATCTTTCTTTGACGACGATGAAATCGATTTATTTACTAATAAGGAAGTATCAGATTATGTTGAATCAAAACCAGTCAAAATGAAGAAGTTAAAGAACAGAAAGAGCAAGTCGATGAATCGTAGGCCTATGGATGGAGATGAAGTCCAAATTAAGAGAGTAGAGCTAGACAACAACGATTTGATTGATGATGATTTTGAGCTGCAGAGTATGTTGTCACTGCAAAGAAAAAGGAAACAAAAGACCAGAAAGTTCATGAATCCAGAGGAAATTGCCCAAGAAATCGAAGATATAAAAGAGGATGACTATGAGAATGACGGGCCAACCATTGATGAGACCTCTGAATTTTTAAGCTTACTTCAAAAAGATCTCGTTGACATAGAACGTCGAGAAGAGGAAAAAGCAGATGTGACCACTAATGAAGTGCAAACCATAAAAATTGAGCAGATTGACAATGAAGATAAAATGGATGTTGACAGTAGTGAACAGAACGAACCACCTGTACGCAACACTGAGGATTATAAGTTGCGAGAGGAGCCTGATTTCAACGGAGGTTTAGCAAGCACGTTGAGTTTCTTAGTTTCAAGAAATATAATATCCAAGGAAACGGACGAATCCAAGATGAAGATCCTGAAAAAACAAAGGGAGTTACGCAAAGAGCTAGATTTGCAGAAGTTAAAGCATCAGGTGGCAGGCGACGAACAGCAAATCTCGAAACTAGCCAAGATACAACAAGATTCCTTGAAGAATTACAATCCGGTTATTAACTTAAAATATCACGATGAGCATGGACGAGAAATGAGTACAAAAGAAGCCTACAAGCATCTATCGCATCAGTTCCACGGCAAAGGGCCTAGTAGGAACAAAATTAACAAAAAATTAAAACAGGTCCAAGACGAGATTAAACACAATGAAAATACATCATATACTGGATACACAAACAATAACGATGACAGTAAGAACAAAACTGATAAAGTTGGTGTTAGAATTCAGTAATTATAGTTTGAAAAAAAATCCAAAATAAACTTTTCTTTTTTTTCTTTTTTTTCGCGATAATAGTATTTGTAATTAGTTATGTAATATGTTGCGCAAAAGCAAACCAAAAAGATAAAAGATTTTCAGTAAAAAAAGATCTGCTTGAAATTCCATCATTTCTTTGTTGAAATAATCAGGACAAAAAAACTTTGATGATTCCCAATTAATTTTTCACTCGCTTTATTGATATCTGATAACTCCTTATTTATTCTTCATAGTTTTTATTTATTACTCAGGGCGTTGTTTCATATCAGGCCCTTAATTTTTTACTACTGGACTGTCTCAACCAACATTTTTATCTAAAACATATAACCACAGTGCTAATTTTTTTTTATTACAACTTTATAGAGAGCTATATATATACACATAGACCAAGATGATTACGGTTCAGATCAATACACCATTGTCTTCAAACACGACGGCTTTCGAACAAACGATGCTATCTAAGAAAATCACCAGTAATAACAACAATAACAACAACATCAACACTAACATCAACATCAATAGTAACGGTATTGGCAATAACAGTGGTATAGGTAACACCTATCACAAAAACGATGGCGGAAACAATAGTTTTATCGGCAATAAGTCTTCTGTAAATTTTGGCAAACTGTTGGAGAACTCTAGCTTTACAAAACCTTTCAAGCCAGCCTTCAAACCTTCAAAATCATCATTGAATTTAACTGAACAGGAGTACAACAAGTATTTCACTGTCAACTCATCAGCATCGCTAACAGGACCATTGTTATCATCTATAGCAGGGTCCAAGATAACAGAAAAGGTCTTGCCTCCTATTGACTTGCGCATTGTTTCGTACTGCTTTGTATGGTATGCAATTTCTGCAATATCGAACAATATAACTAAAGAGATCTTGAAAGATTTCAGATATCCAATAGCATTAACAGAAATTCAGTTCTTGATAAGTTTCACGATATGTTTGGCGGTGCTTTCAGTTGTCTATTTAAACAACACATTGGTCAAGTGGTTTCCACTAGGTACATTACCAAATTTTGATGCAGCTTCTAATACTACAGGATCAAAAAGTTTCAAAGATTTTTTTTCAATTATATCTCCAACAAGATTAATTATCACAACTACATTACCAATGGGATTTTTTCAGTTCATTGGACATATAACCTCACACAAATCAACATCTTTGATTCCGGTTTCAATTGTTCATTCAATTAAAGCATTATCGCCATTATCAACCGTTTTAGTGTACAGATTTTTTTTCAAGGAGTCATATAGTAGGATCACATATATTTCGCTGGTCCCATTGATCATTGGGGTTATGCTAACCTGTTTTTCAAATTTGAACTTTTTGGATACTGAAAACAATAATTCATCATTTATGATTGGCGTTTTCTTTGCATCTGTATCAATGATCATATTTGTTTCACAAAACATATTTGCAAAAAAAATTCTAACTTTGAAAAAGACTGATTATTTACCGATGTCGAAAACAAAAGCTGACGACCACGAGACAAATAAAATTGATAAACTAACAATATTGATGTATTGTTCAATAGTTGGCTTCATATTCACATTACCGATTTATTTTATAAATGAGTTTTTGAGTGTCAATTCTACAAACTCTTTGAATGAATTAACTCTCAAAACGTTCTCATATATGATATTTCACGGTATTTCACACTTCATACAATCGATGTTAGCATTTCATCTAATTGGATTGATGAGTCCGGTGAATTATTCAATTGCAAATATATTAAAAAGAATTATAATTATTATAGTTAGTATAATTTGGGAAAGACAAAAAGTTATACCTTTACAGGGATTCGGATTAATTTTAACAATGGGAGGATTATATTGTTACGATAGATGGGGTGTTAACAAAGTATAGTTTTATAAATATACAGATTTCAATATAGATATGGACACTTTTATTTATTTCGTAACTCATTTTGCTTTGCACAATTTGGTTCTACTATATTTCTACGAGATATTTGCGGTAAAAGTCTGTCAGTTATTTAATGCTTTGCAGTTGGTTCTTCACCTGTTAATCTACCAACAAATTCTCTTGCCATATCACCAAAACCAACCATGAAAATCGTTTGCCATATACCTAAACCAATTCTTGGTGTAACACCTCTATATAAACCTTTCAAACCGTTTTGCGCATAGATATACTTAAAGGCACCAACAACATTCAAGTTTTTTGGTCTATTTGGATCACTCGTCTTACTTTGCATTTCAACCCTAATGACTTCAATTGGTTGATTCCAAGCAGATAACCCACCACCTATTGCGGAAGCTAAAATTTTTTCCCAGGCATTTAGCTTGTCGCTTTCTTTTTTGTTTGTAAATGATCTAATGACTTCTTCGGCTAATCTTGATAAACCAAATCTTGAACCCCAATTTGTACATTGTCTGATTGCAACGGCGTTAACACCTTTATTGATACCTTTTATACCTTCTCTTTTGTAGATTTCTCTGAACACTTGCAGACTAGTCTGTTCAATTGCTCCAGCTTGTTTCGATCTTGTGATTTCAACAGTCTTCATACATGTACAGAAACCCATTGTCAGGTAAGCTTGAGCTAAACCTCCAATGATTCCCCCACCAACACCTCCAACAAAGTTTGAAGCACCACGCTTTTTAAATTGGTACTCAGCTTCAGCACTCACAAATAACAGCACCGCACCTTTAGTTGAAGCTTCAAACCATGCCCATGGGATTAAACCTTGGTAAAAACCAAGGATACCACCTCTTGACCAGACTGTTTTGAAAGCTCCCGACAAGTTCAAATTTCTATTAGCTGCCATAGTGGTTTTAGTAACCTCTAAAGGTTGACCTAAAGTCGATACCTCAGCCAGATTCAGACCAGCACCTAATAAAATATTAGAAAATGAAACTGGCTTTTTCTTTAATTCTGTTGACTGTTCTGACATCGTGTTATGATGTATTAGACTTGGATCTTTCTAGACAATATACCTGTATATAAATACAACGTTAATGAGTTGTAGAATAATAATTGTAATTTCTTAAATACGAGCTATCATGAAAAGAAAAAAATTTCATATATTTTGATGACCCGGGATTATTTCAGTATACTCTAACGAAATCAACCCTTTTGTTCTGGGAACCCGTTATGGCACCGATTCCGGGATCCACTAAAAATCCCTTTATACCACGGGATTTATTGTGAATAATGGCTTGAGATAGTAATTCTTTAGAAAAACTCATAGTTCAGTACAATTGCTTTTCAAAGTGCAATGTCGGCAGCCAATTAAAACTTTATCAGACTCTCAGTTGTTAACCAATAATACAGAATCAAACTAAGATATTACCAACGGCTATGCCTACATGTAATCCTCCCTGATATTTGATATCTGTCAATTATATACGTGTATATAACGAAAATCTAAAAAAGATTGTTTTGGTTATAGAACACTGTCTGGCTTGGTTCTCGCCCCCAACAAAAAAAGCAACAAAAAGATAACAAAAAGAGCAGATAAATTGATTAACTGGTGATGTTTTGTACGACAGAATGGCGAAAATCATCAAAATTTCTGTTAAAAGTCGTGAAATTTTAGTACATGTTCTTGACAGAAGTGTTCCTAGTTGATTTATTACCGGTATATAGATTTAAACAAATAAAAATGCAAGAAAGACGGGTATAGGTTCTCCTTGTAAATCTATGCCTAATTCCATTCAATTTCTAGAAGGGGTTCTAGGCAGAGATTCTCTTCAGAAGAATTTCTCGGCTCAAAAAATTGAGTTTTTCTTTCTTTTTTCTGTGCTCAACAAAATTCGAATGTATGTGTGTGTGTATCTTAAGATTTTTTTTTTCTTGGTATATCTCATCCCTAAACGAAATATAAACCTATTCATTGTTTTTATATCCTTTTCACTTTCCAATTATATTCAGGATACTGAAGTTATCACATATACATATAATTATTCAGTATGTCAGCCATCACAGTTACTGGATCAAAAAAATCCAACATTAGCAATAACAATATTGAGTCAACAAAGACCAAGACAACAAATAATATCACTTCACTGGATCAATCTGAACAACTGACTGCGATCGATACATTCGGTAATGTTTTCAAAGTTCCTGATTTCTCGATGAAGGATATACTTAAAGTAATCCCTTCGCGCTGTTATGAAAGAAGATTAACAACTTCATTTTACTATGTTTTCAGAGATATATTTGCAATGGTTTCCATTGGTTATATTTTCAATTCATTTATCCCAACCGTACAAAATCAATTTTTGAAGTTTGTTTTATGGAATGCTTATGTTTTTATTCAGGGTCTATTCGGTACAGGTATTTGGGTTTTAGCTCATGAATGTGGCCATCAAGCTTTTTCAGATTATGGCTGGGTTAATGATTTAGTTGGCTGGATTTTACACTCTTATTTGTTAGTCCCATATTTTTCATGGAAGTATTCGCATGGTAAGCATCATAAAGCCACTGGCCATTTAACAAGAGATATGGTTTTTGTACCACCAACAAAAGAGGAATATAAAGAGAAAAATTTTGTTAACAATTTAAGTGAGTTATCCGAAGACAGCCCAATCTCAACACTTTACAGTTTAATAATACAGCAATTCGGTGGTTGGATTACGTATTTATTTACAAATGTGACTGGTCAAAAATATCCTAATGAACCAAGTTGGAAAACTAATCATTTTGTTCCATCGTCACCATTATTTGAAAAAAGAGAATACTGGTTTATTGTTTTATCTGATATTGGTATTTTAACCCAACTAACAGTTTTGTATTTTTGGTATCAAAACTTTGGTGCTTGGAACGTTTTCATTAATTGGTTCCTACCATATATTTGGGTTAATCACTGGTTAGTTTTCATTACATACTTACAACATACTGATTCAACTATGCCTCATTATGATGCTTCAGCTTGGAACTTTGCAAGAGGTGCTGCTGCAACCATTGATCGTGAGTTTGGTTTTATTGGACCTTATATTTTTCACGACATCATCGAAACTCATGTTTTACATCATTACGTTTCAAGAATTCCTTTCTATAATGCAAGAGAAGCTTCTGATGCAATTAAGCAGGTTATGGGTGAACATTATAAACACTCAGACGAGAACATGTGGGTATCGTTGTATAAAAGTGCCAGACAATGTCAGTTTGTTGATGGTGATAACGGTGTTAGAATGTATAGAAACATTAACAATATTGGTGTTAAAGCATCAGATTAGCGATGTGGCTGTAATTTTAGCTTTATGATACACATCTGTATACACTTTATTTATATACTTTATATTGCTTATTTGTATTTCATTTCAACATATACTTAAACTTATTCTATTGCCGCACTTAGGGGTATATGCTTATAAATGCATATGTAATGATGTGTATATCGGATCTAAGTTAAATATATCTGTAAGTCTCAAAATCTTCTATATCACCAGTATCAATAAAGTTTTTCACATGAACTAAATTTTTTGCAGAGATTGCCTCAACTTTCTCATTCCACAAAGCACATTCCAAAAGTGCATCTTTTGGTTTGATGGTAATTCTACCATCTTTCAAAACATATTTAGTAAGACCAATTGCGCAGATACCACTACTCACTTTAAACTTGCTAATTACGAAAATCCATTTTTCGTCCCATGCAAAAATTCTAGTTTCTACAGAATATCTCTGAAAGGGTTTTATTTCTTTTTTGAAAATACAAAAGACATTTGCAACAGGAATATAAGGCAATCCTTGCCCTCTAGCTCTGTAGATGATAAACAGCTTTTGAAAAATCTTCGTCATTAAATCAGTTCTAGCAATATCCAGTTCTTCAAAATACGTGGAGTTTGACTTATGAAGATAAAAATCACATTCGAATGGAGAATTATAGGTGTTAATAGTGATCGAATCAAAGACAAAAGTATCTGATGGCGATGATTTCAACTCAATTCTTAGATTCTTAAAGTACAATGGCAAAGCTAAATTCTTGATGATATAATAATAAAATCTGAAATAATAAGCCAGTGGTAATGACTTGTACGAAGACACTAAATACGCAGCAAAGACGTACTTGAGAACTGAAGTGAAAAGTGACATTGTGAGTTCACTTTTTATGAATATAGATGTATTTGTATCTTCACAAATAGTGTAATATATATAATCATTATTGCACAGTTATATGAAATGTAAGCCTCGGTTTGAAATTAAATACCTTGTATTATATAATCTCTTTGACATTCTGTGAATATGTGTTATTATTTTTTTTTACTTGTTTGAATGCTCGCGCTCGTAATCATACATTATCAAGTATACAAAATACGACAGAAAGATAAAATACATAAACATTTTTTTATATCATAAACTCATCAACAAAAATCTCGTACATGTCTATATAGTATGTAACATCCCATAAAACAAAAATAACCTTACCTCAATAAAATAACCGTTTTCTTGCGCTATTAAGACTTATTACCGCAACTACCATTTTCAACATGATTATTTAACCAATCATCAACGTTCCGGAACGTTAATCCACATTTTTTACATTTTCCGCTAACATAGCATCTATCTTTTTTTTTTGTTCCTGCTGGATACTCGAAATGCAGTGCCTTAAGATGATTCTTGTATGTATCGCATCTGCTAAAAACTCCAGTTGAATGGCATGGTGTCTCGATGTCACCTTCATCCTTTAAGTTTTTCGATGACAGGTGTTCTGTTTTGTACAGTACACTTGAAAAAGGACATTTGTATGCATTTTCTAGTGTTCCCATTTCTTTATAATGTCTTTTGTTGTGTCTTATGAGATCATTCGATCTTGCGAATCCACGATTGCATATCTCACATATATGTGGTCTTTCATTTGGTTTTAAGTGGGTTGATTTATGTGTAGCCAAATTTGAAAAGTATTTCAAACACGTCGGGCATTGCTTTTTCTTTCTAGGTTTTGTCTTTTTTACAATTCTGTCGCTGCTGGTATTGCTGTTGTTGTGATTGTCTGTTTGTGTCCCCAATGGTAACTTTGGAAATTGGTACGAAGATTCAACAGATGAAGTTGGTGATGTGTTGGATTTATAATTGTAATCTGATAGTGGAGGTGAGGGGGGTGTTAATACCTTGCTATCATGGTTAGCATAGTTATTATTAAATGCAGTGTAATTGCTTAAACTTGGAATTTTATTGCTTTTATGAGAAAAAGGTAAATTATATATTGGAGGCAATGGAAGTAATTTGCTAGGAATTGATGTTATATTATTGTTGATGTTGATGCTCTTATCATTATTGATGTTGTTGATACTGTTATTGTGGCTGCTATTAATGCCATTATGATTGGAAATAAACGATGAATTCAAAGGTGGTAAAATAATTGTATTATTTTGATTCTTGTTGTTATATAATGGAAACATTTTCTCAATCAATAGTTCTCATCCCTTTTGTTAGTTGTCGTTATTCCGAATAAAGTGGATATTTTGCTTCTTTAAATAGTATTCTTTTAACATCTCGGGACGGCTGTGACTTTTTTGTCATTTTTTTGTTTTTCCGTTGATTCCACTAAAATACTCTTAATGCTCGTACGAACAAAACAAATTTGAAAAGAAACAAAGATAAATAACTAGTAAGGAACATATTAAGCTTGGAAGTTAGGTTATAGAAGAATTTATCTGTTTAAATTCGATT
Organism: Wickerhamomyces kurtzmanii; assembly: GCA_030572875.1. Lineage (NCBI taxonomy): Eukaryota > Fungi > Ascomycota > Saccharomycetes > Phaffomycetales > Wickerhamomycetaceae > Wickerhamomyces > Wickerhamomyces kurtzmanii. The sequence continues at coordinate 69,050 of JAJMCJ010000006.1, read as the reverse complement.
TAATATGCTCTCGTAGTGCCATAGATCAGACTGGAGTTAGCAAGCTTTTACCGACACTTGGGAATAAAGTTACATACCGATAGCCGATTACTACATAATACCTCACATAAGTACTCATTTTAACATAATTATACACAAATATGAATATGAAAAAATATTTTTTCTACACTGGCTATGCTTGATTTATAAGTCAATTCCTTTGTTTTTTTTGATTTTTAGTATTAATTATTTCGCCCAAATTTTCTAGATAAAATAATTTCTATGTATCCTTTTTCAAGTTTTTTGTAACTTTTGTAATCCTTACACTTGGTTAGTATTTAGACTTTACGAGAAGTTGCCTTAGTAGCATTAGCTTTTCTCGATGTAGACTTTGATAGTGATGGCGTGTCTGATGATAATGCTGCTGCTGCTGCTGCTGCCTTTTTAGCCGCTTTTTTGTTACTTGATCTATAAGACTTGATATAGAAACTAATGAATAGAAACAAGTATGAAGTCAAAATCAAGTAACCATAAGCTGCAGCAACCGGTTCACCATAACAACTGCCCTTATTTGGTAGCCAAGGGAAATATTTACTAGCGTAAAAGGTATATGTTGCAAAATAAACAAAAACCAAATCTATTAAAAATTGAACGATTTGGAATCTTGTAACCCATTCTTTCCACCAGACCCTGATACCGCTTGCGCTCAAGAAATAATACCAGTACATCACCACGTGAACACCAAGGTTTAAAGTAATTGGAACCCATTCGACTGATGTATGGCCAACTAGTTGAGTATAGCATAACAAAGCAGTGGCACCGTGATGATAAGTGTGCAAAAATAGTAACTTCTTTCTTTTCAAGATTAAGAAAACGGTATCTAACAATTCTAGATATTTTGTCAAATAATTAAGGTAATATAGACAGATAAGTCTTGGAGCAAAGGCCTCAGTACTACAAATTGACCATAACAACCCGTGTTCATAAACCATAGGAATCAACTGCTCAACCAATAGTAGTAATAAGGTCAATGATCCTGTTGTTAAAACCAAGTTGTGGACTTGGAACAGGAAGTTGAGTTTTAAAGCAGGCAAATTAAATTTCTGGATAATTGCTTGACCGCCAAAAATGACAATATAATAAACAATAATTATTGAAATGGCTTCATACCCATTAGCCAAAAAAGTCTCATTATGAACAAAGCGAAAGTCTTCAACCTGATACCCCTTGATCTGGTAAAAGACTTCATTGAAAATTGGCCATAATCTTAATCCAAACGGTGATTCTATAGTTGGCCTGGAATATTGAATCCAATCAGGTAATTGTAAACTCATTTCTATCTCGTTAGTTATTTACTTTTCGATTATCGTCTCCAACATCCGCAAACTTTCAGTACAGTCTCTTCATGGTGATATAGAAAACACCCAGATACAACATACTTTTCAATATTTTGGAAGAAATTATTCCCTGACCGATATTCTAACTACCTATCGAGAGTTCGGTTGAAATGAAAAGTATTAGAGAAAAGAAACCGCGTTTTTTGATCCCCCAACAAAATTTTTTTCCTCGAGGGACTGACATTTCCTAATGTGCTAATAAGAGCAATAATAGCCAAGTGGTGCCGACATATTTTATTATTTTAATTTGGTATTATAACTCATGTTTTGAGTAGCTCGCAACCATGGAATAAATAACATGTGGAATGCCCGATCTTGGTTATATTAATGTCATTTTGATGAAACCTTTTTTCTTTGATATTTCAAGAAATCTTATTTGGAAGACGGAAAGACCCTTGAAATTCTACATGCTGGAATTAACCATTATTGGCGTTCACCTTCACAAAACCACTTCAAAGACTAACAATCACAAATATTGAATATTAAGATTACAAATTTATAAAACAAAAGATTACCTAATTAACTTTTCTCATCAACTTCAATAATAGAATTTAGCTTGTTCTTTTTATTGGACTTATCCCAAAAATCTAACGATGCAACCACGTCATACCCTCTTTCATCTTCGTAGGCATATAGTATCTCTTGTGAACTTGAATGTAAAATACGAATATTTTCACCAATTATAACCCTTAACAGTTCAGATGTCTCTACATCTCTGATTTCAATGAAGTTCGGCTCGAATGCTAATAAATATGGATACCACAATGCAAATGATTGTGGTAATCCTTCCCAATTAATGATCCAATCAGGTCTTGTTCTCCATCCATTCCTGTTCACAAAAAATGAAAAGTCTGAGTAACTCAATAAAAAATCGGAGCTGACCCTGTAAATTGCCAATGGTTTCAGTCCTTCCTTTCTTGTTACAAAATCTAGAGATGTATCCGCAGGATCCAATAAGGATTCCATTGCACCATCTTCAATCGAAACGATTTCAAAACCTTTAGTGCAACCGACACAAAGTTTCGATTTCAAGAAAGAAATAGACACCGGCTCTGATCCAAAAACAAATTCTCTTGTCTCATTTTTGAACTTCTTCTTCGACATTTTTTTGCTGAACGGATCCTGTGGTTCAAATACACGGACTAAATGACTGGATCCGTTTTTGGCTGCACAAACTAGCATTCTACCTGCGCAAACTCCAACTTCAAAAAAGGAAACATGGGACATTAGTTCTTTACCTATTTTTTTAGAACTTGATGCGGGATCTTGTACTGATAGTAACTCTAAAGGCCATGCATACAGTTTTTTATCTGCTAAAGCCAAAACAGTTTGATATTCTTCTAAGACTTCCAATTGCGTAACGTTGAACTTGCTGATGATGCGAGCAGGTTTTGTAAAAATTCTCTGAGTATCTCCATGTGATCCTCTTTGAATGTAAGACATAAATACTCCTGAATCAGTACCATACAATAGTTTTCTTCCACCATCGCATGGAACAACACAATTAATTCTGTTTGAAATGTCAAAATACCTTTCAGTCAATTTGGTTAAAGTGAAAATATCGTGATCGCTTATTAACTTTTTCTGTTGTTTATCGATTTTTGAAATTAATGATTCCTGTCCTGACGCTGTTGGTGCAAATAATGTTAATTCATATCCGCGACGACCGACATAGCTAAACGATAATGGATACTTTACAGTATCGGATTTAGTTGGATAAGTTACAACTTGAGCTTGCGCACCAAGTTTTCTTGCAAACGGTTTTATTGATGACACCTCTTCTGTTGCTGAGGAAAACAACAATGGCAATGGAATCGGTCTTTGATAGACCTTATGCTGCTCTCTTTTATTAACAATCTTAACTCTTAAAAATAACAATAAATGGTCTAATAGGTATGCTTGAACTTCACCTTGGTTGTCTTTATCCTTTTTCTTTAATGATGCGAGATAAATGATCTTTCTTTGTTCAGCTGCCAATTTCAGGTCAACAAACTCACCTGGTCTGAATACTAATTTTTGTTTCAGTAAGATCAATGCGTGACGATCTTCAGCTTTACCTGTTTTAACGTTTGTTCTATCGAGCAGATGTTGAAGCAAGTCAGCAGCTTTTTGTAAATCTGTGATATCTTCAGAGCCTGCTTTTGTACTTTTAATGATATCTAGCAATAACAGCCTATACCTTGTGGTACGAGTTGTTGCTTGTGACAAATATGAGCTGATATCTAACTTATGAGATTCCTTAAGCCTCTCGGTTTCCTCGACAAATCTTGCAAACAACGGATTTGCAGCTTTTTGGCGTTCTAGTTCGTATTTGGCGAAGCACTGACCTGCATTGTAGGAAACAAAAGGTTCAAAAAACGGAATAAACTCCAAAAATATATCACCAACATTGTCAACCACTTCATTCTTTTGCTGTCGTCTAATTAAAGCGTCACGGAATCTTGTTGCAACGCTTAAAATATCAATGACATTAAAAAATACAGTTCGAATAAACTTTTCACGCTCATTTAATGAAATGATGTTACTTTCACGTAGTGGGCGAATCCAATAGTCACGAAGATATTCCAAATTTCTCACAAATTTTCTTTCAGTTGCAATTGTCTCATATATTAACTCTTGACGTTTAATTTCGTTTTTGTCTAATTTTTCTAAAACTGATTTATCAACGGTATGTGACCATAGCTGTTTCTTCTCATCTTCTTCATGCAAGGACGCACGACTCTCATTTCTTCGTAATCCTCCTTGGGGCTGCATATTCAAGCGTGCTTGTTGTTCAAGTCGTCTAGGACATGCAATAGAGTAACAAAGTCTTTCCCGCGTACATGTTGGTGAATAACATTCTGTTAGCAAAGTAAAGACACCATTAACATTGTGCATAATGTCATTGTTTGATGAAGATATTCCTGGTGAGTCCGGAGTTATTGTTGATCCGCTAACACATGAGTTACTCCTTTCAATGTTTTCAAGATAAACCTCATTGAATTGATAAACTTCATTACTTGAATCTCTCAAACGATGTTCATATGTGACATCATGGAAGAATTTTTGGGCATCCAGAGCACGACCTAATAACAACGCTAAGTTACGATCGGTGGTCCTGATTATTTGGGCAATTGCATCAACTGCTTGGGTACCTGTAAAGGCTTCTCTATATTCTAAACCATTTTTATTGTATTGACTCAGTAAAATTGTTCTTTTGAAGTGAGTGGCAACACGAGAGAGCATCGCAGGATATACAGCAGGTCGCCTAGTTGAAGACGTTGTAACAAATGTTTTTGATGACAAGCTCGCAGAACTTGAAACTCTTTCAGTTCTCAAGCTTGCAGATGATGGCACTCTTCTGGCTTTGGCAATTGATGATAAACTTCTTGTTTTCAATCCGAGGCCAGTAACACCAGAATTGACGTTATTATAGTTATTAAGATCAATCTTTTGAGGAATTATGCGGCCACTTGATGTCCTTTGTTGATTATTTCCTGTCGAATGGTGCTTACTGTTATCATTTACAATAAAGCTTTTCAGTGAAGAAGAGTTCAATGACATGCTTCGAGAACTACCATCTGGCGTTGGTAAAAATTTCTGCGGTGCAGAAGCAGACACTGTTCTTTGTGAATTTCTTCCAGATATCAAATTGAAACCTTGTTGTAAAATTGGACTTCTATTGACAAAATTTGTGGTTGTTGGTGACTGGTACCTCTGGGGGATAGGTGCAGTGGATGGATTTGTGGTGGAAATCGGCTGTAAATTGGGTTTGGAAATTTGCTCCCTGTTACCATCAAGATGAATTGTATGTGGCTGATATTGTAATTGCAGAGATGGATTTGATATGGTGGTGGAAGCTTTTAAATCTGTGTTGTTTACTTGACGGGGTGCAAATTCTTCCTCATTGTATGCCTGATAGTGGTGTTGTTGGTAATCTTTTTCTTGCTGTTGCCTATAGGGAAATTTCTGCTTCTGGTGACTAGGTAAGCTTTGGGATGGTTCTAGTCCTTGAATTGCTTGCGAGTTTAAATATGTATGTTGTGGCTGTTGTCGAGGCTGAGGTATTGGACTCTGATGAACCTGAGATTGGATTGGATAACGTGGATGAATTTGTCCAGGTTTTATACTGTTATCATTCTGCTGGAATTGTTGTTGTGGAACGGGGGGAATACCATGTAGTTGAGATTGCTGGTTGAGCTGGCCTGAATGACTGCGATACGGGTGAACCCTTTGTTCATTTTGAGGTTGTTTCTGAGACTGCTGTACTAAACCAGGATGTACATGTAACTGCTTTGCAAACTTATCGCTCAACTTGGTTTGATCGATGAGCTCATTCAAATTGTTTTTGTAAATGAGTTCGTTCTGATTTTGCTTATTATATGGGTCAAGTGTATGCGAAACTGAAGACTCGTTATTTGGGACAAACTTTTCGGGAACTTAATTGTCGTTAGTATCTGAGACCTGTTAATAAGTTTTCAAGTTACATACTTTGTTTATATACAGTGCTGTCGAACTGGAAATCATCACCAGATGAAGTATTCATTTGCTTATCCGGGCGTCTTGAGCCAAAAATATCCGAGAACAGATCATTTCTCTGAATCTCTTCAAAATTTGCCATTCTGAACTATATATATAATGATCTTATAAAATATATAGATTTATCACGCTCAAGTTTTTTTGAGAAGTTATTCCTTGTTCTTTGAATAATTTTGTTGATCAAAAACGCACAAGGATCAAGAAAATGCTTCCAAAAAAATGGTGAAAACTGTCAATATTTCAATGGAACAGCAGTTAATATATAACACTTCTGAAAAAACACAATTGAATTGAATGCTTTGAACTTAATACTTAATGTTTTATGATGTTGGACTTGTATTCATATGTACATAACTCAATCTGAAATGACAAATTACAATACAAAACCTCTTAAAACAGTAAATATTAAATTAAAAGGAAATCTCAATTTCTTTAAAGCAATATTAAGCAAAGCTTCTATTGAAATCTACTTGTTCCTTAATAATTCTCTATATCATTATGAAATGAAGTCAAAGATTTCAGGTAGCAAAACTGCGGATTGAGAAACGCACAGTGCACAAAACGTTTTGACAGTTTTCGCCCTACGGGATTATTTAAAGGAGAATGTACCACAAGCTGAAAGTCCAAGTTATCAATGAACCAGTTGACAGCCGTCTAATCCAACAATCTTTGTAAAATATGCCAGTATGATAATGATTCCTTTTTGTACTGACAATGTACTGTTACTGACCACGAGCAGGCTTTTCACTCGACATTCCTATCAGAGGATTCTTCAGATGACAGAGTAGTTGGTGAGTAATCTGTTATTGCAAAAGAGAGTATAGATTAGAATTATTTTACTAACGCAAAAAAGGAAATTTTGCCATACTGCCAATCCGCTCGAAGTTTCGTGGTCCAGCTTATCCATCCCAGTCTGATTACGATATTATCGACGAAGTCTTGGATCTTTTCAGAGCAAACTCATTCTTCCGTAACTTCGAAATCAAAGGTCCAGCAGATCGTACCTTAATTTATGGTATATTGTTTGTTTCCGATTGTTTAACAAAGTTGTCGAGCACTACATCAGCTTCTGAAGCGAATAGGATTTTGACCAACTCTTCGTTGGAACATTTCGCAATTCCCGGTGATGCAGCATTCCCTCTAAATTCTTTGTATTTATCTCCAAAAGACAGAAATGGTTCAGATTTATTAAGAGGTTATATTCAACAATTTCGACAAGAACTCTCCGCACGTCTAATCTCAAGAATATATAAAGACGATCAGAACGCACCAAGTAAATACTGGTTGGCCTTCACTAGAAGAAAATTTATGAACAAGAGCTTATCATGAGCAGATGTATGATATATAGGTTTAGAAGCAAAAGCAAAATGAACAAGATAGAAAGATGTGAACTGTGAAAAAAAATGTAGGTAAATAGTTGCGTCGGCATAGTTATAACTGGAACACAGTATTTGAATGTTTTATTAAACTGTCACCAGGAAAAATCCTTTAGATTTTCATAAAATGGAGCAATTCTTTCAGAATACAATCTTTTGGATTCAAGTGGATGGGCTTGGGTTGATACGCAGCTGATATATAGAGAGCATATCAGAAGAGTGACAATACGAGTAACCTGAAACTCCCCAATCGCGCAGACTCTGAAGTTTCGGATGGTCTAATATATTATAATTATAACGTTCAAATCATCTTTAGATAAATTGATACATTTATGGCCCGTTCAAAACTTGAGACAAAAATACGAGTACTATATTGTGAAATTCACAATTAGCAAAAGGCTGCATTAATGTCAAAAATATATATACATCAAGTATTGTTAATAAATATATCGAACAGACTACTATATTTAGTCTAGATGATGATTACTGTATAATCATTAGTTATCATTGAAATTGCATATTTTTCAAGTTGAATATCGTAAGCATATAATGGTCAACTTCATTCAATTTTAATATTTTATTGGCAACGATTTTATGATTCATTACCAACTGTATAGTATCTCAAGAACATCTTCAAAGTATCTCTATATATGATGAAACTGGCAAAAGTTTCAATATTTAGAAAATTAAGATTGTAATATTTATAGTTATGTTATATATGAACAAGATTGTTCAGAATGGTTACTTTAAGTTGGTCTTTATTAATTACAACATATGTCAGTAAATAATCCAAAACAAGCAAATTAAAATAAGAAATTCTACAATAGATTCGCTGCTTTGATTCAATGAAATATTTTTCATGTTATCTTTGAGTTCAGTTAGGTACATCATTTGACTTTGGATACTTGTCAATGTTTGATCATAATACACTGTGCACGACGCATAATATTCCTACAGCGTCTCGATTGTCAGACGCTTTCTGACGTCAGATAAGATTTATAGCCGATCGTAAAGATTACAATATTTAAAATCTCAAACCAACATAAAGAATGTAATAAACTATAAAAAGTATATGAATTTTAGACTTTTAATCAAACCTCATCATTCTATCTAACGGAAAAAAGTAACATTAAGAAAGAGTTCGTTTTAACAACAATGGTTAACAGAGCAAAATCAACTAACAACAATCAAACAAATCAAAAATAAAACAATGAAATATATATAAAAAATAAACTTTTCAAATTTTCGTTAATATTTTTTGTAATCTTCAGAACCGCAGAAGGTGATTTTCAATTTGTTTTATCTTTCATAACATTAGAATTTTTTCAAATATGTACAAATTTACAATAGAAAAGAACACGGAGAATCAGAAAACAGCATCGCTCTAATTTTAAATTTAGTACCAACCTCTACCGTTTTGATTATAATCATTTGGATAATTATAACTACCATATGGAGCTTGTTGACCTGCTTGCTGACCGGACTGTTGACCTGCTTGTTGACCAACCTGTTGACCTTGACCAGCTTGTTGCTGCTGTTGTTGATAATATTGTTGTTGAGCTGTAGTAGATTCATCAGCACTTGAACCTTGTTGTTGATTTGGTTGAGCTGATGTTTGTGAGCCCTGTTGTGAGGTACTCTGACCAGCTTGTTGGGAGGACTGATTTTGCTGACCCTGTTGTTGCGTTTGGGTTTGCTGTCCTTGTGGTGGCTGACCATATTGATTATAAATCTTTGGTTGTGTTTGGTTATATTGTGCGTAATGAGGATATTGTTGTTGAGCAGCAGCTTGTTGTTGCTGATAGTAAGGATATTGTTGGTAGTAAAAATATGGCATTGATAAGAATGGGTTAGCACCATATGGTGGGATTGAACCGTTTGGTTGTTGTCCTTGTTGTGGAGTTGCTGAAATACTAGATTGAATTTGAGCATTTGGTTGAACATTAGGTGTAACAGGTGAAGCTGTTGACAAATCGTTTGGAATAGGAATTCCTGGAATACCTGTCACTGAATGTGGTGGTAAACCATATGGAGCTTGTGTAGTCTGTGCAGTTTGTGATGCGCCTTGATGAAGTGCTTGTTGAGTTGTTTCAAAGCTTCTTGCATCTCTTTGGCCATTTGAATTATTGAATGTGTTGCGATCATATGAATAATCTACGCCAGGATATGAATAACCTGGGAAATGGTTTTGGAAACCATAGTACTGGTCGAATTGAGCCTTTTGAGCTGATACATTAGCTCCTGGAACTTGGGTTTGCTGTTGTGGTTGAGTTTGTGGTTGAGTCGTCTGCTGTGGCTGTTGATATTGTGATTGTTGTGAGTATAAATTGTTGTTATATTGACGTTGCTGGTTATATAATTGATTGTATTGACGTGATTGTTGTTGCTGTAATTGCTGCTGTTGTTGCTGATGTTGTGCTTGTTGTTGAGTTTGCTGAATTGGAACTTGCGTTTTTTCTTCTTCTTCCGCTAATAACGATGAACCAAATGAGATACCAACTGAAGAGTTGATTTGGCTAGCTGCATTTGGTAAAACGACAGCAGCATCCTGGTTTAATCTACGTTGAAATCTTGGTTGTTGTTCTTGAGAAACAGATTGCTGTTGTTGTTCTTGTTGTTGAATTTGTTCATCTAATTGCTGTTGTTCTGCTTGTTCAACTTGTTCAATAATAGCTTCTGCTTCAACAATTGAGCTGATTTCATTTTGTAGTTCTTCTTCAACTAAACTTTTGACGATTTCATCTTCAATTTTTTCAATTTCTGTTTCGATGATAATTGCTTCTTCAACTTGTTGTTCTAATTGTAGTAAATCTGCTTCAAGTATCTTTTTAGGAGTTATTTTTTTTGGAGTTGGTTTAGGAGTAGCGATTGCAGCCCATGAGAGTGCTTTTGAAGGTCTTGGTGTGTTTTCTTTTTTATGATGTGAGATTGGTTCAGATTTTGGAATATCTTTGATTTCTGAAACTGGTTCTGGTACTTCGACTTCATTTTCATTAACCTCCTGAATGTGTTCTGATCCAGTCTGTCTAGGCTGTGGAGCTTGCTTTGTTTCAGCTTTAGATGACAATGCAGAAGCCCATGAAGATTTGCTTGATGGTATGGAATTATAAGATGTAGCTGAAGCTGGTTTTGAATCCGATGTCGATATAGATACAGGTTTTTTGTTTTCAAATTTGTGATTTGGAAGTTTTGATTTCTGCTTATACTCTGATCTTTCAGAGTTGTTACCAGAATATCTTTCAGCTTTATTGTACGACTTAGAATTATTATCTGTTATGTTCAATTTTTCTATATTTATAGTCTCATCATCTATAATCGTTCTTTCTTTTTTCGATGGTTTTTTAACTTCATCCCACTTAGTTAGAAGACCAGATGTAATTTTTTCAACAATAGTTTCCAATTCAGAAAATTCACTTAGAGCATCTGTAAGATCGTCATTTGACCAGTCTGGAAACAATTCATTCAAAGTATTCAACTTAAATTTAAATTCATCATTTTGTTTATTTGTGTTCGTACTAGAAGTGTTATTAAATCTTTTAGAATAGTTTCTGAAGCCACCTCTTGGCCTTCTATTTGCTGATGATTGTGATTTATTTTGAGTTTGTTGAGGTTGTGGTTCCGACATCTTAATAATATTAATTATTCAATATATATTGTTATTTTTTTATTAAAAATACTGCTTTTAACTCTTTTTTTTATTAGATCGATTTTCCTTTGAACTTTAATAAATATATATAGATAATATAATTGATATTCTTTTTTTCTATTATATAACTGTTGTTTTGGGTTTTTATTTATTTACTAACTAACTGATGTTTTATTCAGATTATTTCTAAAAAAAAAAACGTCGACAAATTTATGAAATTTCTGGTGATTTTTTTTGTCGGTGGCAACTTGTTGAAGTTAGAATTTTACAACTTCGACAGAAATTTTAACATTCAGAAGTTAACAGAATATATCACGTGATAAACATATTTGCATATATAGATACCATTTATATAACATAAGATATATTTAGACGAGCAAAGCAATGACTACATCAATATTTAGGGAACTGAATAAAACATCATTCATAAACTATAAACTATCAAAATAAATATGAAACTATGAGTTGAAAAAAAATTCTTAGAATACGTCATGATTATAATTGTCCTTCTGTATGGAAAACTTTAAGTCCTTCAGTAACTCTTTTAGACATTGTTTTTTCACCTTCTCTAACCCAAACTCTTGGATCAAAGTATTTTTTGTTTGGTTTATCAGCACCATCTGGGTTACCAACCATAGAAAGAATGTAGTCTTTTTTGTTTAAAACATAGTCTCTAATACCGGTTAAGTAGGCGTATTGACAATCTGTATCTAAATTGACCTTAACGACACCGTTAGAGATTCCAGTATCAAATTCTTGTTGTGTTGAACCAGAACCACCGTGGAAAACTAAAAAGATTGGTTTATCAGACTTTGAATTCAATTTTTGTTTAGCGTATTTTTGGTGGTCTCCTAAAATTTCAGGTGATAAAACAACATTTCCTGGTTTGTAAACACCATGAACATTACCAAAAGCAGCAGCAATTGAAAAGTTTGGCGAAATTGGGGATAAAGCTTCATAAACAGCGAAAACTGTTTCTGGAGTGGTATACAATGAATCTTTTTCGACATGTTCATTATTAACACCATCTTCTTCACCACCGGTGATACCGATTTCCATTTCTAACCATTGATTAAGTTTAGACATTCTGGTAAAATATTTTGCACAGGTTGCTATGTTTTCATCATCATTCTCTTCAGATAGATCCAACATATGCGAGGAAAACAATGGCTCACCATGTATTTTGAAGTAGGCTTCATCAGCTTGTAACATACCATCAAACCAAGGTAATAGTTTCTTAGCACAATGATCTGTATGTAACACAACTGGGATACCATAAGCTGGTGCAATTGATCTGATGTAATGTGCAGCAGCGATAGAACCTTGAATTGAAGCAAATTGATCAGTGTTTGAAACACCTTTACCTGCAAAATAAGCGGCACCACCTTGTGATGTTTGTAAGATGATTGGGGACTTAGCGTCTCTGGCAGCTTCTAAAGCTGCAACAACTGTTGATGAAGATGTAACATTTATAGCTGGAATAGCAAAGTTATGTTTTTGAGCGTAAGTAAATAACGCATGAACGTCGTCACCAACGATGACTCCTGTCTTTCTTTTTAAAACTTCTTGAACACCCATTGTAATTCTCAAATTTATTAATTTGTATTTGAAGTAAAACTAAAGTTATAATTGTCTTAGTATAATATATGAATTACTAAGAAATAAAGAGGATATGAAATTCAACAAGGAGGGAACTGCTTTATACTTATATATTTTTTTGTTTGTTGGAAAAGGGCTAACATCACCCGGCGGTTATAGGAACCACCACGTTAGCTGAGGCAGGTGACTTCGTTATCAACCAGGAACAACTTTAGTCTTCAAATTTGAAGAATGAATTTATCCGGTTTTCAAATGCTGATGTTGAGGATGCTGAGGATGATGAGGATGCTGATGGTGATGATTACAAAGAAATAAAAATGATGATAGTATTATATTTGTTACTGCGATGGTTGCTGTTGCTCCTAGATATAGCCGTCAGTTTAGAGATCTACATAAACTGGTAAGCTTGCTGTGCTCGCTACAAACACTTCCAGTGTCCAACGTGCTGACACGATATGGACATCAGTTTATGACTTTCTCACTGTTGAACTATGGGGTACAGCAAGTTAGCTGAGAATTGGAGTTACTTTAGAGACATCAACAGATGGCCAACAGACAGCGCTGCTGTCCAGACCAAAGTGAACAACTTTGGGAAACCAAGATATTATAATTTATATTTTTTAATCTCGATTCGTATTGCTTGTGTAAAACAATTTCATACAGAATGACTGCTATAGAAATACAAAATCAAAAATCCATTATTAAAACCTTTTTTTCTAGAATTGCTATATACTTTAAAAATCTTTAAAAGTCAAATATAACTAAACAATACTTTCGTTAAATGAAATGTCTGCATTGTTTTCATAAAATCCAGCATGTGACAACACAACTCCCATACTAGTCAATACTAGCCAGATCAAACTACTGAAAGGACTCGAATAAATAAATGATCCAGTACCAATCAATCCAATGACTAAAATTAAGTAGTTTTTGTGAATGTTATAAATTCCAATTCTGAGCTCTTCTCTCTTAAAGTTTCTGATTAGATAATAACCGAATAACGAGAAAACTATAGAGACTAATAAAGTTAAGTTTGAAAACAGTAAATATAAACTCAGGAAAGATACTATTATAATATAGTTGCTTTGGAAATATGATGTGTTGAAGTTTAAGCGATTTCTAAATTCAACTATTGAGTTTGGTTTAGAGAATTTTGCCAAGTTGAAAAATTCTTTAAAAGATTTCAAATTCGTTAATCTCTTCTGAATATATGGTTCATTCTGGTTACACTGTTAGTTTATCTTCAAAATAATCTGGGCCGTTTCACAACTCAATTGCAAATTAGTGAACTAAACATACTTTTAAGCTATCAAAATTGAATTTTGAAAAAGTGAATTGCGTAGAATTGTTAAATTGTGATGGACTTGAACTCATTGTACAAGCTGAAATACGTATTTATACTTTTGTGATCCGTATTGAACAAAACTGTCTATTCTTTTTAGTCGTACTTAGAAACAAAGTGATTAAGGAGATCGACTTATTAAATTGGAGATTTATTGCCAAAAAAAAATGTTACGTAAATCTCTAAGCGAAATTACATAATTGATTAGTAAACATTACACAGATTAACCATTTATACCCATAATAGAACACAAGAACAATAACAAATATACTAATAATACTAAAAATGAAAGTGATATTATAAGAGAAAATAACCTTCTTAGTTACAAGTGCTCCAGCAATTTGTAAATCTCTTTTATTATTTTTCATCTTGCGCCTTTCTGACAATCTCAATTCAAGATTTACTTTATAAGACCATGTAACTCAAAGATCTCCAGCCTTTTTTGAGTTGCATGCAACAATTTTGATTTTTTCTGCATTTACAGTTTCGTTCTGGTCAAGTTTGATATTGACGTCTTTTATGATGAAGGTCCAAACATCATCGCAAAATCTGTACGTATGTAGATGGCCCTTAAAGTTTACTGTTAGCTAGAATTCATAGAAAGAGAATCCCACTTCGCCAGCCAAATCAGTAATCTGACTTAACCCGCTAAACATGGATCATCAACACATACCTTGAATGTCAATTTTGATTTAATACCGTCTTTCAATGAGTCAGCCACAACTCTGTCAAACTATAAGAGATGTTAGCAGTCAAATATCGTGCTTGGAGAGTAGCAATAAACATACATTCGCTAGAATTCTCATGGCTAGTTGGGGTTGGATTCTTTGATCACTTCATTGTACGGTTAACATCAAAGATAAAAGAAGCAAATTCAAAGTATAAAGACATACGAAATTAAATTATCCAGCGCATCGGTTAAGGATGTACCAACGCTGCGTTCGAGTTAGTTCAAATTGCTTAACCACACCAAACAAAATGTATACTCTAACACATACCTGCTCTTTCTGTACAACTCATAATAACCCTGATTACTCATTCTTGTTGGCTTTTATTGCTGTTGTTTAGCTAGTATATTAGTAATGTTCATTTTTTCCTTGTTGATATAAATGGTTACCCGGATATATAAGATGTGAATTTAATGATGAAGATGAAGTTGAAAATGAATATGAATATGAATAGTAGAGAAACCGCTAATTTATCAAATATCATCAAAAAATTAATCGCGATGTCATCCACTATTTTTTACAGATTTAGGTCA
Source organism: Wickerhamomyces kurtzmanii (assembly GCA_030572875.1). NCBI lineage: Eukaryota > Fungi > Ascomycota > Saccharomycetes > Phaffomycetales > Wickerhamomycetaceae > Wickerhamomyces > Wickerhamomyces kurtzmanii. Next base: position 53,932 of record JAJMCJ010000006.1, on the reverse strand, counting down.
CAGAAGAACCAGTCAAGAATCCTGTTTGATGGTACCGGAATAACAGTTTTTGATCTAAAGAAAGAGATAATTAACGAAAATAAATTAGGAAATGGGCTGGATTTTGATCTAAGAATATACAACGCTGATTCAATGGATGAGTATACTGATGATGCAATGGTGATTCCCCGTTCGACTTCAATAATATCTACGAGGTCTCCTGCATCGCGTCACAACAAAGGAAGCGCAGCTAGATACGTTACTGGGAAGGCTAGGATTACTAAAGTTGATATAAATAAAAGCAAGGATTCCACAGCAGGTGTTAGCAATAACTCAACTTCGGCTATACCTGCAAATATCTCAGAGGAGGAAAAGATTAAGTTGATGTTTCAAAATCAAGATGATCAATGGAAGCAAGTCCAACAAACTATGAGTACTGCAACACCGGTATACAACACGTCAAAATCCAACAATAATCCCGAAGATGTTCCCCCTCCAGGATACATGTGTTACAGATGTGGTTCTAAAGATCACTGGATTAAAAACTGTCCGACTAATGATGATCCAAATTGGGAAGGTAAAAGAATTAAGAGAACTACGGGTATCCCTAAGAAATATTTGAAAACTATTGAAAAACCTATTGACGAAGAAGGGAATTCATCAAAGAAAAATTATATGATGACTGAAGATGGTAATTATGTTGTTCAAGTTGCTGATGAGAAGTCCTGGGAGAATTTTAAGAAGAAGAATTTGACCAAAGTCCCAACTTTTGAGAATTTGGATAAAGAGTTAGTTGATCCTTTAACCAAGACGTTGTTTTCAAAACCTGTTAAGACACCATGTTGTAATAAAACATATTCGAGAACAGCAATTGAAGATTCTTTATTAGAATCCGATTTTGTATGTCCCAATTGCTCAAAACCTGATATTTTATTGGATCAACTGGTCGAAGATGAAGAAATGAGCAAGAGAGTTGAAGAATTCTTGGATCAAGAGGCAGAAAAACAGGGGATTAAAAGGGTTAAGGATGACGAATTACCAAATGCAAAGAAATTGAAACTTCCCGATTTACCTCTGAAACCAGAAGATCTAAATCGACTCAGTAGTGGCCCAATATTGCCATTACCACCTTTTGGTATGATTCCACCTTTTTTGCCACCATTCCCTATGATGATGCCGTCTCAACAACACCAGTCGAACCAAATCTTTGAATCAAAAAAATCTTAGATGTAATGATAAAAAAAGTTAAATTGTATAATAAAAAATGTATCTAACAAAAAAAATACAGATGATGTAAATTCGATAACTACAGGTAGAAATTTTTATCTATTTCAACATATCATCTTAAATCTATGTATATTAGTTCTCACCATCCGAAAAACTCATGACAGCCCATTTACCACTACTGCACCATAGATGTCCAATTTCGTTTCCCTGTTCTATCCAAAATTTACATATTTCTTCGTCAACTCCAGGCTTTAAGCCAACGCAAACATCAGCTTTACAAGTTCTTAAAGCTAAAATTTTTAACTTTGATGAAGCCAGTGTCTGAATTCCAACTTTAAAAGAAGTTGTTCTTGGCCACATTCTATCCCCTGTTAATTTTCTATAATTGAGATCACCTTTGACAATAATTAAATCAGACTTTACCAGTTCACTGTATACTTCAGCTCCTCCAAATTTTGTTTCATTTGGCGTAATATTCCAATAATCCAAGTCCAATGTCCAAAATTGGTGATCTTGAAATTCAATAGTCCCTGATAGTTGATATTCTTCCAATTTTGAAACCAGAAAATCAAGATCGGTTCTGTGATCAGGAAAAAATTTTGGGTCTTTTAAATCATTGAGTAAGATCTGAAAATCTTTCATCATAACGTCAGAGACCATCCATGGTAGACACTTGCAATGCAAAACAATCTTACTAGAAATCTTTGAATCCAGTAAAAACAAACAGAAGATCAAATCAGCATATAATTCAAAACCAGAATTATCTAAAACAAAATCAACCCTTTTTGATGGAGATGATTTTTTGTAAAGTTGCTTCCAAGCTTTGTCTAAATCATTTATCAAAATATTTTTTTCACTTTTCTTTCTTGCTTCTGCACCTTGAACGGATTTGATATCTTCCAGTGTAGCATTTGCTAACAACGATAAATCTGTTGCATTACCCCATAAAGAGATCTCGCTAAATTCTCTGAACAAAATTTCTTTGCTCTCATCGTCAATATCTGTTAATCTTAATTGTTGATGTAGCTGTCGGTAGCGAACAGCCAATTCTGTGGCACCAAAGTTTGAAGATTTGAAGGTTTCTCGCTTCAAATTGTTGAAAATATCATAATCTTTCCACAATGGTTGTTTGACAAAAAATTCGTTGATTTTTCTGTACAGGTAGCACTCAATAAATAACCAAGGGCCAGTCAACCAAGTGATCTTCTCCTTTATCTTCGATAATGTCAGGTCATAAGAGTCTAGTCCTTGGATCGATGGTTCATTGAATGGACTGATTACCTGATCTGTCTTGATATCATCGACCAAATTTCTTAGTTCATCTGCTATGATCTCACCTTGGTTGATCAGTTCAGCATCGAAAGATTCTGCCATAGTTTGCATCACATCGTCGACTGTTCCTTGGACAATTATCGGCCAACGAACTTGACACGTTGAGAATGCAAACGATTCTTTATCATTGTTATAATAACATCTTGGAACTAAACTTAGAGTTAGTACATATATCGCCTTCTTTCAACGAAACGTCACCTGTACTACCTACTTTCTTGAGACATTTTTGATAATATTGAATTGATCATATACCAATGCTTATAGTTGATGGTCAATCTCTCAAATTGGTGTCATGAGTTTAAATATATATAGACTTTGAACTGTCAGTAAGTGTGCCTACTGACTGGATTTCACTGGGCCGTCGGAAGACCTCGAGAACCGGACTACATTTTTTTGAAAAATTATCTTGGAAGTTATAGTCTCACGTGATTAAGAATGATAAATTAACTTGCAAAACAACTTGAAGTTAATGAATGTAACACTTTTTTGCATTGATTTTGTATATAATTAAGAATCTCTTTCATCATTTATTGATTAATTTTCAAAGCATGTCAGACTTGTCGCTGAAATCGCAATTGTCTTTAGCGTTGAAAATTTTTGAAGACGTCAATCACTTGTCAATTAGACAGGACTCCCAAGAATACCAAAACGCCATTGATGAGTTATTCAACAGATTCACAACTCTAAAAAGATCAATTTACGAGTTGAATCTATTCAGTGACAACGAAAATATCGATGAGCTGAACACAAAAGAGATCAAATACTTAAGTATCGATTATTATTTGGCTACCATCAAAGAAAAATCAATAAAACCAGATCGTGCAACGAGTCTGAGATTTTCGATGAAATTGTATATACAATTTTTACAGAGTTTGAGTGATTATGAAATTTTAAGCAAATCACAAACTGACAGGTTGGATAACATCAAAAGTCCATACGAGCCGATAATAGAAGAATTACGATCACTTGATCCGACACTTAGAAGACAAGAGAAGATTGACAATTATAAACTCGAAAAATCGTTGAATGAAAAAATCAACTATTTGAAAAAACTGGAATTAAACGAAGAGGACTTTAACAGAATTGATGAAGATATAATTAGGCAGCTTTATGTCGACCAGTTGAGGTTCTTTGTTGTAAAAGCTTTTTCATCTTTGGAATCTTTGGCCTTGGAGATTGAGGTGCTATCAAATTCAAATAAAATTACAGAAGTTCTGCAAGAGCAAGAAGCAGACAAAGAAAACGAAGACTCTAGAAGTGAAAACAAAGATAACCTTAAATACACTGAAAACTTGGAAATTTTGAATAAACCATTATTAACCAAGAAAGGTAAAATTTTGAGACCATTTACATTGGTATCAAAAAGAGACGAATTGAAGAAAAAAGTTTATGGGTATGGTCAGTATTTACCGACCATGTCTGTTGAAGAATATTTAGAAGAAGAATTGAAAAATGGTGGGATGGTTAGTGAAACAATTACAGGCCAGGAAGGTCGAAGCAGTGAGGAGGAAGATGATAACGAAAAAAACGATTTAGACACCTATAAGAAGAGGGAATGGGATGAGTTTACTGAGGCTAATGTTAAGGGCAGTGGAAATACTATGAATAGAGGATAGACTGCCCTTTTCTATTAAAAATGGTTTCTGAATTCGACACTGTAAAACTCAATAAATTAGTTGTAAAGTAATTACGACTGTTACTAATCAACTTCAAAAAAGAGAGCAACGGTGTATGTAGTAATAAAAACCCATATTCATGTTCATTGGTCCAGTATTTATTTGAGAAATTTAACCTTCAAAGATCTATCTATACTACTAACCCATTCTTTATGTTCTGTCTTCAAATCGGCATAACTTAAAATCTCAGACTCATTTTCATTCTCATTACCATCATCCACATCCATATCGCCATCATCACCAACATTATAACCTAAGTTCGACTTGATGATCCATTGTTCATCTTTATTTAGCGTTGACAACAGATTTAAAATGGTCATATATAGTTCTGCAATAATAATATATTGCCTTTTATTTTCTTTAGTAATATTGTTATTAACTAATGTACCGTTAAAATACTTAAATCTGTTGATGTAATGATATAATGATTCTGCGGCACCCCTGAAATTATTTTTATTCAATCTCCATGAGTATAAAGCTTTATAGAAAAACAAGGATTTGTTCAGATTTGTATTCTTATACGAATCCGCCTTCTCAAACAAAATTTCATCAATTGTTTCGATTTCTTCAACAAATGGGAAGGAGTTCAATTTTCTAATTTCACCGATCTTGTATAATTTATAAATAAACCCATTCAATGCCTCGAACTTTAGTTTTAAGTCCGTTAAATTGTTTAACGCGAAATAAGCAGTTTCAAAATTTGCCAAGTCCAATGAAATTGTAAAAAATGTATAATACTTCTTTTCAATAAATTTCATATCCGCTTCAGTGTTGAAGTTATTGGCAATTGATAATTTAGCAAATATCAAAGCGTTGTTAAAAAAATGATTATTTAATAGCAGAATTGATAAGTTCAAATAATATACAGGCAAGGAAGAATTGAAAAAAATTAGATAAGATTCATCAAGACCTTGTAAGGATTTTTTTTCTGCATCATTTAACTTATATTTGATTATTTGCTGTGATGATTTCAAGAACGTTTTTGTAGATTTATTGATTTGTTTCAAATTTAAACATACGATTGACTTTAATAGTTGAAATATTGGATTATTTTCATAATAACTCAAAAGGTGCATATAGACTAAATCTGAATGATCATTTGTGATCAAATATGAGGAAATTGAATATAGAAATTCATTTGAATTAATAAATTGTATTAATTGAAACAGAATATCATTTAGATTAGAACCACTGATCTGGAAACCCCCGTCAAAATAGGTTCCTAAAACTTTGTTAAATAAAGAATTTGAGGCATTGGATACATAGTCCAGATTTAATTTATTTAAATCATTGAAATTAATGAAAACCGTAATCTTAAATAGCTGATAATTTTTATAAATAGACAGCAATCTTGAAACAATACTGGTCAACAGTGCTTTGTTATCGAATTCCAATACCAACAAAACTAGAATTAAATTGAATGTTATGTCTTCGTAAATATCAACAACCTGTTTTAATGATTCAGTTATCACTGAATTTGAAAAGATAGTCAAATTTGACTGAATTAGTTTGCAATGAGTTTTGTTGCTTAATTGGAATTCTATAATTCTCTCTATGGTTTCTAAAATGTTATCCAACCCTGCCAATTGATTAATCAGTTTAGATAAGCTATTTAAGTCAAATTTGTTATTTAGACATTTCTCAAAGATGTATGCAAATTTTTCATTAACTGAGTTATTTACTAAAGTTTCATTATTGAAGCTCTTTTGAATTGATGATTTCACGTCACTTAAAGTATTAGATGACAACGTATTCTTGAAGTTTGAGATGTATTGTAAGAACAATAAATCATCCCCTGTATTTGATAGGTTTAAAATTGAAGATTTTAAAAGCGGTTTATTGTTGAATAATAATTCTAAATCAGTATTTAATCTGTATATAGAAACATCAACGCTTTTAGAAATGTAGACAAATTTTGAGTCTTCATCAATAGTCATAGAAATGGGTTCATCAGTTTTCTTTTTAAATTCTTTACATAAACTTTCAAACCTTTCCCATTGCTGTTTTAGGTTGTTATCGTAATTAGAATCGATTGTTATTGGATTTGCAACAACTCTGCATGTCAGTTCTCTCAGCGATAAATCATCCAAAATGTCATTGTTATCTGGTATAGACTTATGATACTGTTTCTTAAATATAGGTAATGAAGTTTGAATTATTAAATTAGAGTATGCACCACTATCAAATATTTGGCTTAAATAAAATTCAGACCATGATTGAGAGTTTAGTTTTTTTAATGTTCTTAAACGTGATTTATTACTATTGAGTGTGTTTGAAAATAGCCACTCGTGATTCAAGTTTTTATCAAGGCTCAGATATTGAACAGTAGAAGATGTGTTACTTTTCCATAATACCCACAAATTTATAAATGAATTATCATTATTTTCATTAAATGAGCAAGTGAGTTTGAAATCCGCTACCAACCAAATTGAAATGCTATCAGGTAAGGATGAACTGAATTCAAATTTCTCACCTAAATCCCTCAATTTAAGTTCATTGATTTTTGATTCTAACTCAAATATTTTGAAATATCCATTGCCAAAGGGTAAATAAACAGCCAAAAGATTTTGATAAATTGATAATAAGGTTGTTGGGCTTGGGTCTAAATACGGTTTAGAATTCATCAGATCATTAGTGTGAATCAAGTCAGATAAGTTTAATTCGTAAATAACCGAAAAACTGATCAGGGACCATATCCTCAATTTCTTACTAATTGAAATTGTAATTAGATAATCATTGAATTTTATTGAGGATACAGTTGTCTTTAAAGATAAATCATCATGACCTGGAATTCTGTCACTATAAGACCATGGCTTTAAAATTTTACCAATTGATTCCAAGTATGAATTATCGTTAAAAACAGTTGGCTCAATATAATCATCCAACGGACTTTTTCTAATCAAACCAACCAAACCGCCATCTTTCAAAAAGACAATCAAAAAATTGGAATTAATTGTCGATAAGTAATGTGGCTTTCTCAGTTCAAAGTCATATGGGATTGAAATCTTGTACCATTTGCTATGCAATGAATCCGATAGGTTAATATTATTTGTTGAATGTGTTGTGAAATCAGTGAGTTTGAAATTTAAGGTTATTAGAACCCCAGAGAGGGTTAACATATCAATTATCAAATCATCACTTTCTTCTGAAGAGTTGATAACAAAACAGTTTGAGTTTACTGAGTCAGGTAAATTAATTTTCAAGCATCTTAAAGTTATATTGAAATTGTTGTTCGATTGAATCGGAGTCAGCAAAATCGATGCATCGTTATTCAGGATTTTCCAGTGTATCAAATTTGGAATTGAGCTGGGACTCTTAGTCTTCAAAATCCCTGAATATTTGGATATATTTGCATTGAACAAGAACTCTGGATCAATGTTTTGATAATTTTTATTATTTGTTTTATTGATGCTTTGCAAATTCGCAGCAACTGTCAACTCTAAAACCGGCAATCCTTCTAGCGATACATGCGTCTCGGTAAATGCTTTGAGCTCAGACATTATAACCAGATTTCAGTAAATTCAGTTCAAACCTGAATTATAATCACTTATGTTTATATAGTAAGATCCAATAGAGAAAAATCTCATACAGAACTCGAAAAATAACAACATCTTAGTTACCCGACTAATAAGAACAAACCCTAAAAATTTGGCAGAGAGGAACATCTGCCAGTCACATCGTGTCATTAATAGTTTTCTGTTTAAAAGGAAAATTTTTCGCTGCTTTTTTCTTTTGAAAGTTTTATTTTATGGTAGGAAAACCATTTTTAATAAAATTGTAAGTGACAACAAAGATACTTATATAGCTATCATAATTGATTTCTTTATTTATTATGATGAATTAATTAAAAACAAACTAGAGTATGTGACTTAACAGAATGATCACAACATAATTATACACTGAAATAGATCAATATGTATATGAATAGTTTTATATGGTATCTTTTTTGATTTCAAAAGACTTAAATATTAACTCTCCTAGTTGTTGTGTATAGGAATACACCATTTTTATTAAGAATGTCTGGTTTTCCTCTTTTTTACAAGGTATGTTGTTACAACTCAATAAGAACACGTTCAAGTATATCATCTATAAATTACTATGATGATTTTAACAAAAACAAAGCTGGAATTACTGGCTGAAACTCTATGATTGATAAGTTTTTGCAACTAATACTGATTTTGAAAAATATATTTCATATACTTGATTCTGGTTCTAAGTTTTTCTCTCAAAGTTTTCACTAACATCTCAGTACGTTTCTGTATATCGAAGACGAAAAACCAATTTATGGGTTTTAAATGAGGAGCCATAGCACTGGGCACTGAAAATTCATGAGTGACATGCTTTAAGTGAGCCTAGAAAACTCACGCTACTGATTTCTTTAGACCTATTCTTGGAGTTTTCAGAATAGATAAAAAAAGTTTATGTTGAACCTTTACTAATTTTAATAGATGTTTTTCATATAATAAAAAAGTTTTTTTGCTGTAAGAGTAAGTATTTGTTGTGTTTATCAAGTGATGTTATTTTTATTCTTTGTGATGAGATTCTTTAGATGACGAGTCTGACGTCGGGATTCCCGTTGAAGACAACATTTTTTTATAACCATTCATGCAATTCTGAATACTAAAATAAAAATGACATTACTTATGGTAGCTTAAACCAATGAATGAATAACATGTCTAACTTTCCAGAAAATTGAGATTTATTATACTTATTATATTTGCAAAGGATGATGTTGAAAAAAAATGACAAGCATATGTCTGATTTCTATTGAAGATAAACTTTTTCGAGTCTGATGCAAATGCATATAAACTTTTATAACGTACATTTCAAAAAGTGTTTTCAAATGTTCATTATCTAGTAAGTTGTCCAAACATGTCAAATGAGAGATAAATATAATGTTTATGTGATGATTTTCCACTTTTCACGACGGTCTACTGTGTTTATTGTATGTTAACGATAAACCTTGATGATATTCTGCCCTTGACAGGGCGTGGCGCTGATTAATACTATATTTCCTCTAATTTGAAATGAAAATTATCATTTTATAAACAGTCACTAACACCATGGAAAGAGTTTATGAGTGTTTGATTCTTGAGAAGCCGTTTAAACTGTTTTTAATATGATGATTGATATAACTTTCAAGAAGTGATTTATTTACTTAAAGATGATTCTTCCTTAACGATTTGCATGTCAGTCTGATTATCTATCGTCTAAACATTTACTTCTATAGTATATAGTTTTTCAATTTTATCTCATATGGAAAACGTCGCTTGTAGTAACTGTTTCGTACTAACTTTTCTTTCGAACGAACTTTCCATTTTATTTTTCATGAAAAAAACCCAATCATCTTTGTATCTGGCTGCCAAAGGGTGACGGGCACATTTTTGAAATCTCCCTGACTCATAAAAAATTTCAGAATTGAAAATTGTACAGAAAAAAATTATATTTTATTGTAATACTATTTTCTTTGGTAAAGCAGTGAATCAAGTTGCTATTAGTCGAGTATTTTATTTACTTATATTCTTCAGCTTTTATAAAACAAAGAAACTGAAGATTTATTCTAAAAAGGAAGTTTTATGAGCTTTTCATCCATTTTTACTTGTCAAGATTACATTTCAGATCATATTTGGAAAACTAGTCAACCATGAATTTTTTGTTCAGATCTAATTTAAATTCAATGAACAAAATTTTTGTTCGCTCCTTAGCAAGTGTTCCATCTAAAAAACAACTATTAGACAGGGCAACTTTCACAATCAAAAATGGCCCAATATTCAATGGTTATTCATTTGGTGCTAACAAAAATATCAGTGGTGAAGCCGTATTTACTACTTCTTTAGTTGGGTATCCAGAATCAATGACGGACCCTTCTTATAAAGGTCAAATTCTGGTTTTCACTCAACCTTTAATTGGTAACTATGGTGTTCCATCAGGCGAAGTGAGAGATGAATTCAATTTATTGAAATATTTTGAAAGCCCTCACGCTCAATGTATTGGTGTTGTTGTTGCCGATGTTGCTCTTAAATACTCCCACTGGACAGCTATCCAATCATTAAGTGAATGGTGTAAAAAGGAAGGTATTGCTGGTATTACCGGCGTTGATACAAGAGCTATTGTTAGCTACTTGAGAGAACAAGGTTCATCATTAGCTAGAATTTCAGTCGGTGAGGAATATGATGCTGATCAGGATGAAGCCTTCCAAGATCCTAGTTCAATAAACCTGGTCCACAAAGTCACTACCAAAGCGCCTTTCCATATTTCTTCTAAAGGTCCTTTCCATGTTGCTGTAATTGATTGCGGTGTTAAAGAAAACATCCTAAGATCTTTAGTTTCTAGAGGTGCCTCAGTTACTGTTTTCCCATATGATTATCCTATCCAAGATATTGCAAACAATTTTGATGGTATCTTCATTTCAAATGGTCCAGGTGATCCGACTCATTGTTCATCCACTGTCTATAACTTACAGAAAACAATGGAAAGTTATGATGGTCCAATTTTTGGTATTTGTCTTGGTCATCAATTGTTAGCTCTTGCTTCAGGTGCTAAGACTATCAAGCTAAAGTATGGTAACAGAGCACATAATATCCCAGCGTTAGATTTAATAACTGGTAAATGTCATATCACTTCGCAAAATCACGGTTACGCTGTTGATGCAACTACTTTACCAGCTGAATTTAAAGAGTATTTTGTCAATTTAAACGATCAATCAAATGAAGGTATGATTCATGTCAATAGACCGATTTTTTCAACTCAGTTTCACCCTGAAGCAAAAGGTGGTCCAACTGATACTTACTTTTTATTCGATAAATTCTTTGACTACATCAAAGAATACACAATCAAGCAAGGTTCTTCCCCAAACAACAACAAACCACACGACTTATTGGTGAATATTTTATCAAAAGAAAGAGTGATTTAAGTTTTGATGTTTTAATAGAATAGCATGTTATCAATTTTAATCTTTGTAGAAAGCACTCGCGTATTTTTTCTACAGATCTAATAAATGGAATATGCTGTACGTTATTTTTTGTTTCGAAACAAATAGTTTAGTTCATCATCTGCAGGATTGAATGGAGTGTTTGGGACATCACTAGGAACGTTTTCAATTATTTTTTCAAAATTCTCACCACAAAATCTCAATGCTAATGCTGACTTATAATTGTTTGGTTTAGAAATAAGGAAAATCGAAATTGCTGCTAACATTGATCTCGCGCTTATTAAATATGGAACACCACCAAATCCCGTTGCTAAACCAGGAATAACTAAAGTCTCTAGAAATTTCGTCTCCTCATGTAAATGATTTATATTATAAGAGTTTATTGTAGTTAGAATTTGCCATGTGCAGTCAAACACAATGTTTGATAGTTGCTTCGGGGAATGGTCTACACTGAGATGTCTTGGAACTTTCATTGTAGGAACATGGAGCAGAGAGTTCGAACGTAATCTTTTCCATGCATTTGATTCCTCGTTGTCTTCAAAATGAACTATTCTGGCATTTGTTGGTGGCACATATCCATTACAATGGTGATACAATTTGTCCTTTAGGTAACTTTCAGTCTCCTTCCAATTTTCAGGGTCTATTGAGAACTCTTCAGCTAGGGATATGTCAAAACCACCGCCCAAATAGCCCAGTGAGTTTCCGGGTGATATTATTATGGTTTCTCCAGTCTGATCTGACAAAGCTAAAGATGACAATTTGCCCTCATATATTGATATCTCTGTTGGTTTGTTTAACCAGGTCAACTTCAATTCAACTCTTTCCAGCTCATGCAAAACCTGTCTCCAAGCCTGTGTCATGTGCTTATTTGCGTCCAAAAGTATTATTTTTGTTTTGTGAATGTTCATATTTCAAGATTCTTTACATAAAAAGGATAGACCTTGTTACAACTCTCAGTACAATTTCTGAATACAGGGTATATATCAGTATCTATCTCTTCAAATCAAACACAAAAGTACCTGTTCTCTATCACTCTTCCTATCCGATTCCAATGATTGTAATGATTTGCCAGGAATAATAAGTAATCCAGAACTTAGAAATCTATATCTGACCGTTTCGCACTTTTGACCGGGACACATATATTTCTGGATCGGTTTTAGATACAAAACATAAAAGCCTGGAAACCATATCTGACCGATTTAAGAAAAAAAAAGTTCGATCACCAAGATACCTATATAGGTGAACAAATTTTTTTCTTGTACTGTAAATGGTGAGTGAGCCTGAATTTTCTTTTAAAAGTTTCTCTGCCATTTTCATAAGGGTAACAAAGTTACACGTGTAAAATGGCAACAAAAGTATCTTACGTAGCTGCTCAATTGAACAGCCTTGACTAAGAAATATACCGAGTTCATTGGGAAAAATCAAATTCAGCTCTCATTTAATTTCATTTTTCACTACTGTATGGCCTGGGTCTTCTATTTGCAAACCAAGAAAAACACTTCAAGCTTTTTTCCATAGTCAGTACCGAAAGCAAAGAACCTAGGACGCGATGGGAAACAATAAGCAAGAAAGTTTGCCTTCAAAATTGATCAACTTATCCAAGAATGAGTTGGAAAAAAGAGACGTGTTTGGCAGAACAATTCTTCACATTATTTGTGTGCTTGGAAGAACTGATCTGCTAAATAAGCTACTTTTGAACTCCTCCATAGATCTTTGTATAACCGACTATGAGAATCAATGGAGCTGTTTGCATTATGCCATGTTCTACAATAACATCTCAACAGCAAAAGTGTTGATTGATCACAACCCCGGACTGATCAAGTTGAAGGATAAGGAAGGGTTCACACCTTTTGATATCCACCACGTTGAAAACTTTTACCAAGACCTGAAAAAAATTCCTATATCAATTGGAAACGAATTGGACGGTCTCAGCAGGCAAACAAACATAGCTGATAGATTTCGAATCGAAGGAAAACATACAGAAGCTGCAGGCACCGATAATGATGCTAAAAATGGCAAATCGACCAAAAAATCAAAAGATACATACAAAAACTGGTGGACACCAGAAAGAGGTGGTTCGGATTTTTTCACTTTTGGTACGAATGCCAATAATAATTTGGGTACAGGAGATGCAAATAATAAAAAATCTCCTTTTAAGATCAACCTTGAACTGTTGAAATGCGAGAATGACTCTGAAAGTGCAGAAAGATTATTCAAACCTAGAGTTAGAGATTTCAAAATATCAAAATTTCATTCTGTTCTATTAACCAACGAACCCAATAATAATTTGTACATTTGTGGTAATGGTACTAGAGGTAGACTAGGGCTTGGTTTAACTTCCCAATTCAAATTTGCACCGATAGGATCTATGTTTGAAGGAGTTCGTATCCAGACATGCGCGTTAAATGACGATCATACCTTGATACTGAACAGTGATGGTGAAATATACTCTTGGGGTTTGAATAATGTTGGTCAGTTAGGCTATTCAACAATTGAAGAATTTTCAAGCTCTCCAAAAAAATTACCAGCTTTAAAAAAAATCAAGTTTAGGGGAATCTCATGTTCCAAAATCCATTCAGTAGCCTATACTAAAAATGAGTTTTATATCTGGGGTTTAAATGTCGGTCAAATGAATTTGATTTCAACAGGAGAGGTTGTCAAATATGGCCATTTCAGAGGTGTGATTCAACCACCCAGACGAATTGAATTTCAACAAATAAAGCAAGTAATTGCAACAAATGACTCTACTATAGTTTTGACCGGATCGAACGAATTACATGTATTTACGAACAACATACATTTGAAGATTTCAGTTCCAATTTTCAGAAATTTGGATTCCCAGTTTGAGTATTTTAGACCCACCCAATTTAGTTCGAAGAGAGAAATCTGTAAAATTGTTAGTAAGAACTCGAAATTTATTGGCGTTTTATATGATAACGGCGATATCACGAGTGTTTCGATATTGGACTCAAATAGGAAATTTGAGACAATATGGAAACCTAGACAGCTTCATTTAGGTGCAATAGATTTTGATATTGGCGATGATGGCTCAACAGTGATTTGCACAAAGGACGGTTCGGTGTATAAATCGATTTATTTATCCAATAGAGAATACAAGTTCAAAAGACATGATAAGCTTAATAAGATTGTTAATGTTTCTTGCGACACTTTATTTTCTTCATTTGGATTTATCAAAGACGACATTGATATGATTCCATTAAAAATCAACATGAATGATTTTCTTAACGATATGATTTCTCTGTCTCCACTGTCCCTTTCAAATATGAGCAGAAAGAAGTTTCAATTGTTAAACAAAGACACAAATCAAGAATCGGTTGTGATCAATTTTGAGGAGAGTATTTCTGATGTATTCCATGACGAAAATTATGAGCTAGAAGAAAGTGACCCCGATTTAGACCTGGAGAATAACGAAGTTGATTTATTGTATGACGATTACAAGAAAAGATGGAATAGACCACGCAATATCAAAAGTACATATGTGCCAAGAAAACCGACCTTAGAGTTCAAGAATTTATTAAATTCAAATGAGTTGGCTTATAATTTGAGTCATGAAGATTTCAAAAGTGGCAAGAACTATGACTATTGGTTTAAGGTTGAAGGTATACTTATTGGCTTCCATAGATCTATTTTGATTTGCAGGTGTGGGGATTTCTTTCAGGAGCTTATTGCAAATGGTATATACTCAGTTGGGGACACCAAGTTCGAGAAAGCCAACGCACAGGATCAAAATTTAATTAATGTGTATGGATTACATTTTGAAGCATTACTTATTATCTTGCATCTGGTTTATAGTGATGATTTCATAAAAGTTTGGGATGATTACCCATTCAAATCACGTCCGTTGAGACTTAAAGAAATACAAAAACAAACAAATGAGTTGCTTCAGGGGTTTAAGCTAGTTGACGGATTAGGGAGAATCAAATCAAATTTGATCGACTGTTTTGATGATTTGAAACATATGCGAATTGAAGAGAATCAATTGTATCAGGATGTCGAAATTTTCTTAAAGAACGGCGAAAAAATTGACTGCTGTTCATACGTACTAAGTTCGAGGACCGCTTATTTTGAAGCTTTTTTTTCAAGTAGATGGAATGACTGCAATGACATAGATGCTACTGCTGGTGATGAAATTGCTACTAGAGACTGTAAGCTTTTGTATTTTCAGCACGTGAAAAAATCAATATTTCAGGTTGTTATCGATTACATATACGGTAAAAATTTATTATTGTTATTTGGTACTCTGAGGGACGAATCCGATTCGATATCTTCTTTCATTAACTTATCATTAGAAGTTTTGGAAATTGCAGATGAACTTTTGTTGTTTGATTTAAAAGATGCCTGCCAATTATCTATAATTCATTTCATTAGTAATGAGAACGTTATCACTTTACTTCATCATTCTGAGATTTTGAATGCCTCAAAATTAACTGAAGAGTGTCTGTGGTTTATTTATAACGATATTGAAAATTTGCTGCTGGTTGACAATCAGAACCGCAACGAGATTTTATCGTTCCAAACATGGAAAAAAATTGATAATTATATGAAATGGCTTAAAGGGTTAAATTGCATATTCAAAAGCTCGAAGAATTTGAAATACTGGTATGAGGGCAATAGCGACTTGATGCTCAGGTTATTCTTATTTGACTTAAAAGAGTTCAATAGAGTTTTTATTAATGAGGATGAATTTCAACCACTGTTTGACCATAAAGAACCAAAGTCCCCAAAGTTGGTATCCCAAAGGAAAAAATCTTCCTCTGTAAACGGTTCAAATTCACTCACTGAATCAGTCTCCAGCGAAGTGAAATATCAGTCCCCAATTCACATAAGATCTTTTAATCCTAGTAAAATATTGGTTTTGGATAACAGATGTATCATGAACAGTGAGTGTGCTATTGATGACAGTATAGAGGATGATTTTGTTACTGTCACAAACCGTCGCAGAAAATCATCTGCCAGAGAAACTTTTTCAAATATATCATTCGGTGTTAGATCAGCCAACGATCCTAATTTGTCAAGGGAGGAACTTAATACTAAAACTCCAACAAAGCTTTCACCAACAACAGTTAAAATAAGAATGAATTCAGCTCCACAATCTGCCAGTTCTTCTTCAAGTTGGGGAACGTCACTATCAAGAGAACCGAATTTAGGAATGTCAAATGACTGGCCAGATTTAAATAACCTAGAAATCTCATCAGAATCCACAAAATTTAAATTCACTGAACCAAGGTTATCTCAAAAGGAACGTAAAAAGATAAATAAAGAGAGAGAAATATTATTTCTAAAGGATTCCCCTCCGAATAAAATTCCGACGTCTTCCCCATGGAATATCAAACAACCAATTCCAGTACGTCAAAGTCCGGTCGTAGCTTTTGAAGATGCAATGCTATCCGCTAACTCTTCTCTGTCTAGGACATCTCGCAGCAACTCAAGAGTCGGCTCTTTCTCATCAATGTTATCCAGTTCACCTTCATACATTAGTACACCAATTAAACATTCATCTGTTTTATTCGACACACAACCATCGGACACACCATCGTTAGCTAAGATAAGGTATGAGGAGGAAAACAAAAAATTTGAAAAAATAATCAAAGAAAGTGAACGCAAGACTTTTAAGGAAATTCAACAAGAAGAGGCATTCAACAGTTGGTGGGAAGAAGAGAGTAAAAAAGTGCAAATGCAAATGAGTCAATTCAGCATGGTTTCGAATAGTAGGTCAAATTTTTCTTCATCACAAAAAAAGAAGAAGTCAAACAAATTCTCAAGAATTAATTATTAAAATAAATTGTAAAAAGTAGTAAATACGAGTATTTTATAGTGTAAATAGTGTGTATCATACGGAGAAAATAGATAAACGTGAACAAATAGATGAACTATTAAGAGTGTTTTCAAAATAAAGTGTGACCCCTTAATTCAATCAAGATATTATTGTTGAGCCTCAACTGCTTTTAAAGACCAAAATTAAAGTAACGATAGCAGCAAGAGTCGCTGTAAAGATCTGTGGAGATACAGAAAACGACAATGCAGACCTGTAAACGAGCATTACATCATGAACTAATGATTTGTCTAACCCATTTCTTAGATACGTAACATCATGAATCAACTTGAAGAGGTCGTGTTCATTCACTACAAACTTCAATTTTTGGAGGAGTGAACTTTCGTACAGGGATAATGATATCGCTGAACCAAAAAGTCCAAAACTTGATCTGAATAGATAATTCATTCCCGTAATCGAGGCTTGTTCCTCTTTAGACACTGACGCAATTGAGATAATCAATAAAGTCACTAAGTTTGAGCCATATGATACACCCAAGAATGACAATGATATAATGATTAAAATTTCCCAGGAAAAGCCGGTACTATCTGGCTCAAATTTATCTATTGTCAAATATAATGTAGCTGAGCTAATTGATAAAACGACCATGTTCAAAAATGATATAGAGGTTGCAATCCTGATTATGTGCGAATCGTCTTTCCCTTTCTTTAATAAATAGCCTGACATTAATGACCCAAAACTAATGGAGACAACATTGAAAGAAGTAATCAATCCGGATTTGGCTGGTGATAGACCTTGAACAATTTGCAGATATAAAGGCAAAATAAAGTATGATGAAAATAATGTGAAAGTAGCTAATCCTGTTGCTAAACCATAACCACCTAATTTACCCTTTACAAATTTTGGAGGTAATATAGGCTCAAGAGAAACAGAGGACTCCACATAACAAAACACAACAAAAAAACCGGCCGCTACAGTCACTAACAGCTTTTTATAACCAATGTCAGAAGAAATCAATAATAACACAGCACTAACTGAAATGATAAAAGTAGCAGAACCATAAAAATCAATTCTCCTTAAATTGTCTCTTGAAAATTTATCTTCTGGGACATGAGAGAGTTCAATGTTGATATGTTTATAGGCCAAAACCATGCATAAAACCATGAATGGTACCTGTATACCAAAAATCCATCTCCATCCAATATATCTGAATGCCAATCCACCCAAGGCTCCACCTAGACCTTGAGCTACCCCATAGACTAAATTAGCCACCGATTGGTACATTCCTCTTTCTTTCATGCTCACTATATCAGAAACAATAATTGAGCTCATTGCGCCCAACCCACCTGCTCCAATACCTGAAATGGCTCGACATACCGAGAAATACTGAATATTGGTTGAGAATATAATTAGAAAACAGCCCAGTCCAAAAAAGAATTGAGCAAACATCAATATAAATTTTCTTCCTAAAATATCAGAAAGTTTACCGTATAGTGGTTGAAACGCAGTATTTGTCAACAAAAAGGAAATGGCAATCCAAGCTTTCAAATCTTCTTGATTGAATTCTGAAGCAATTCCACTCATGATATTTGCAACCACTGTTCCATCTATTGCACAGAAAAAAGTTCCTATCCAAAGGGTAGGTAAAATAAGCTTCAGATTATAATTTTTTGCTTCTAAAAGCTCCTCATCTGAAGATGGTATCAGTGGGAATTCTTCCTCTTCTCGATACTCCATATTGGTTCCAAGATTGCCTTATATATTCAATCCCTATGTACAGATAAACGCTTTCTACGTTGTTTATACTAATGCTGCAAACTATGCACTGAAAATTTCTTTTAATACTTATTTATTATTTGATTTATCAAGCAACTTTTCTCTATAATTAAATTTGCTATTTAAATTTCGTCTAGATTCATTTAATCTGGTCCTCTATAAGATAACTTTTCTGAGTCATTGAGATCTGCAGGTTTCGGGAGTTCAAATAATACATGCGTGTCTCAACCAACTAGATAAACTAAAATATTGTAAGCTATAATATATATTGAATTAATCAAAGTTCTATGTACAAGATATAACATGAGTGAAATATTTACAAGAAAGTCTTATAAACTTTGCAAGTATTTTCGGTATTTATCTATAAAAACTATGCTTTATCATCATCTTTGCCCTTCTCAGAGTCTTTATCTTGATCCCTTTTAGATTCATCATTTTTTTTCTCTTTCTCTTTGTACTCTTTCTCTTGGGCATGAATCTTTTTAGTTTCGGCATCACTTAAATATTTGTCAAAGGCATCGTTACGCTCAGTAAATTTACGTTTACCTAACAAGCGAATCATGTCCTCTCTTGTGATGACTTCTTTTGTCAATAGTTCTTGAGCAACTAATTCAACTTCATGCGCTTTTTCTTTCAACAAACCAGTACATCTTTCATAGCATTCTGAAATGATTCTGTGAACTTCACTATCAATAATTGAGTTTGTTTCTTCAGAAAAAGGTTTAGTCAAATCGTTATCATTTTTTCTTTCAAAGTTAATCAATCCAATTTTCTCACTCATACCCAATTGAGTAACCATTGCAGTCGCCATTCTTGTGACTTTCTTAAAATCATCAGACGCACCACTTGTTACAGATGAAAAATGAAGTTCTTCAGAAACTCTACCACCCAATGCCATAGTCATTCTATCGTGCAATTGTTGTACACTCAATAGATACATATCACCTGGCAAATATTGAGCATAACCTAAAGCACCCTGACCTCTCGGAATTATTGAAACTTTTAGTAGTGGATCTGCGTACTCTAAAAACCAACCACAGATCGCATGCCCAGCTTCATGATATGCAACGATTTTCTTTTCGTCCGCTGATAACAATTTTGATTTTCTCTCAATACCACCGATAACCCTTTCAATTGCCATTTCGAAATGTTTCAAGTCGACGGCATCGTCCTCTAATCTAGCGGCAATCAGAGCAGCCTCATTACAAACATTTGCAATATCAGCACCTGAGAAGCCTGGAGTTAAAGCCGCAAGGCGACCTTGTAAATCTTCTAAATCACTTGATAACTTAATCTTTTTCAAATGAACAGCAAAAATTTCTTTACGACCTTCTAATTCTGGTTTATCAATCTGAATATGACGATCAAATCTACCTGGTCTCATCAATGCAGAATCTAAAACGTCTGGTCTATTTGTACCAGCTAACACAACAACATGATCCGAAGTCGAGAAACCATCCATTTCAACTAGCAACTGATTCAACGTAGTTTCACGTTCATCATTCGCACCACTAACATTACCTTTAGTACGGGCCTTACCAATGGCATCAATTTCATCAACAAAAACAATAGATGGTGCATTTTCTCTGGCAACTTTAAATAAATCGCGAACTCTTGAAGCACCAACACCGACAAACATTTCAACAAATTCAGAACCTGAAACAGAATAGAAAGGTACACCAGCTTCACCGGCAGTTGCCTTTGCCAGCAAAGTTTTACCTGTACCTGGAGGACCAGATAAGATCGCACCTCTTGGAATCTTTGCACCCAGCTTCTCATATTTTTTTGGTTCTTTTAAAAAACTAACAAATTCCATGACTTCTTCTTTTGCTTCTGACATACCCGCAACATCTCTGAATTTAACCTTAACATCTGTCTCTTGGTTGAATCTCTTGGCTTTACTTTTGCCGACACCAAACATACCACCACCAAATCCTGAGCCTCCAGCTGATTTTTTAGTAATCCAGAACAGACCACCAATCATTAAAAGAGTAGGCAAAAATGTGAAAATAGTTTTCAAAAGGTGTCCCTCCTGAATGTAAACAACAGGTAATCGGAAATCTTCAGGAATATTGTTTTCATCCTGGGCTTTCTGTAATTTGTGTTCGAAAGAATCAACTGAGCCTATGGTGAAATAGTAATAATCATATTCACCATGTTTGGACTGTTGACGCCCATTATCATTCAAAACAACTTTAGCTAAACTTTTATTGACTATAATGATTTTCTGAACAAATCCTTTCTCTAACAAATTTGTACGAAATTCTTGCCAAGTAATTTCCCGTATATTTTCATTGTTGGAAAGACGATGAAGCATGTATGCAACAGCTGTCAAAAAAAGACCAATTTCAAAAAGTGACAACTTGAAGGCATAGATTTTAACATTTGGATCTTCTGCGGCCTTTTTGAAAGCTTCATCTTGGTTTTTAAGTTGTTCTTTAGCTTTATTTAACTCATCTTCTCTTTCCTGTTTGGCCTTAGCTTCCTTCGTTTCTTCATCTTCTATATTCTCTTTTGTTTGTTTGGATGCTTCTTGTTGTTGTTGTCTCTTTATCGCTTCTTCCAACCTTTTGATACCATCATCAACTCTTTTCTGACGATCTGAAAAATTGCTTTTGTTATCACTGGCCGCTTCTTGAATAAATCGCTGAATTTCCTTTCTTATCTCATTAACTTCATTATTGTCGTCCTTGTTTTCTTCACTTTGCTGTTTTTGACATTTATAACTGTACGTATGAAATAGACTTTGTTGAAATACATTAACAAAAGTGAAAGACTTAGGTTGTCTAATCAAATGATGTTTAGGGACTAAAATTAAAGACCTAGCTATCCTTGATCTGAACATATTATTATACTAAACCAATTTCTTATTTACAACTTTGAACTGTTAGTGTTTGATTCATTAATGAAAAAAATATTAGAACACCCATGAAAGTACGAGCTCAACTTTTTAAAAAAAACTTACATCAAATAACCAATTAATCGTTTCTGGCAAATACATAAAGTAAATAAAAATGTGAATGGTTTAATCCAATATTATGCTTTCTGTTAAGTTCGAACGTATTCGCCACGAAAGGATACAAAATTTACATTTTCCCGACATCACTTGATTATATAATATATATTCCCGATTTGTACAATTAAATCTTTTTCTAATATTCATCTCAATTCTTCAAATTCTGAATGTTATGTCAGAACCTGATACAGTCATAGTAAAAATTGATAAAGTCCATGATCATTAACGATTTGAAAAATACGTTACCACTGACTTTCTAATGACTGTTGTTTTAAAATAGCTTTTTTGACATCTTCAGAAACAACGTCATCAAATATCGCTAATGGAACACTTTTCAAACCAGTCACTGGGAATAAGTTAGGAGCTGTTACAATCGTTTCGTAAATCAGTTTCTTCTTTTTTCCATCATCAAGTTCACCGTCATGAACCAATTTTCTGAAGTACGTTCTTTTCGGTTGTGTAGAGCCAGGCAAGAAGTTTACACCCGTATAGGTGTCCCGCAGTCCCTTTGAAACAAATAATCTTTTGCGACCAGATAATAAATCAGTATCAAACTGCCGACATGACGCGGCATGTTGAAACATCCAGTTTTCCTCATTTATGTTGTTTAATGATTTCAGGGTTTTAACTGTTTTTAACTCTTCATTCGAAGGGTGATACGACGTTTGATGATAAATTTGCGAAGCACCATGCCATGCAACATACTGGTTTTGATTATATGGAGCTCCTTTTGATGGGAGTAAATCTTCAGGTTCAGCCAATTCACCTTCAACTACATTACCTTCTTCACGCAGCTTTTTAGCATAATAATCATCAGTAATGTTACGACCACCGGCAATAATTTTAGCTCCAAATTCTCTGAATATACTTCTTGCGGTAACCAGACCTATCGTTCTACCCTTGTACGAGTGAGGAATAATATCACGAGAGATTAAATCGAATTTCTCGTCTGCATCCAACACAACCTTGTATAATAAGCGATGCTTTTGAAACAAAAGGTACGAATCTCTAAACCCCATGCATCTAGCAGGCTCCGTTGATAACATATATAGTCTGTCACCTTTGCCTTTGACTGTGAAAGTCCGAACTCTAAAATTTCTAGTTCCTTGCAGTTCTCCTAACAATGATATTTTTGTTTCTCCTTCTTCATCTTCTGGTAGAACAAACTCATCATTTTTGACTTCTAATGGATTTCCATCATCATCTGTCGTCTGTGTTACGGTGGCCTTTCTACCTCTAATGCCCTTTCTATTATCTGCTTTTGGAGTGTTTGAAGCTGAACGTTGTTTCTTACGTTTACTATCAACATCACTGTCATCGTCTGAAACTATTCTTTTTCCTCTTGGAAATTTATTTTTACTGCCTGCTGGTCTACCACGACGTTTGGTAGAACTTCCTTCTTCAGAATCAGAACCTGAATCATGGTCTCTTTGGTCGTCCTCGTCTTGGATACCACTAATATCGTGGAGTTTTGAATCTTGATCAACTTCTTCATCTTCATCAATAAAGTCTTCTTGGTATTCATCATCGTCATCCTCGTCCTTAACCTCTAATTTATCATGTTTAACTTCGAGTTTTGAATCCTTTGATACTGAACGACGACCTACTTGTAGTATTAGTATCTACCCATCATATTATCTTACCATCAAAAAACTTACTTATTCTTGAAGGTGTTTCTTCATTAGCAAAAGAGCGCGCTTGTTTGCTTCTCCTACCACTCATTGTTTGAAGAATTGTTTTATTAGTTTTCCAAATTTGTTATTGTTGTTGTTGTATACGCGCAATTGATTTTTTTTGCCAAAAAATGTTCCGTTAAATCTACGTGTCGTAACCATTTTCTTGAAAATTTGTGTCCCTTGACAAGATAGGAAATGTAGATAAACTTTCCTCTTTTGGGGAAATTTCTTATCAAGAGGACTTTTGAATTTGTATTGAGGAGCTCAATCGAGATTTCCTTGATGCAGTGGATTAGTAACATTTCAAAATTCTTCATCAAAATAAAAACCAAACTTTTAAAGGGACTTCGGGCTTCGTGATATCTGTCAAGCTTGATGTCAAGGATTTGGTGCTAGAGTGACTGGCTGAAGATCATTAGTCTTACTGATATTCAATAACTATTTTAAAGAATAATCGGCCTTTTATAGAATTTGATTATTAAAGTTCAATTTATCATGGACAAAACAACAACAATTTTAGACGACTCAACTGTTCCCATTAAAAAAAGACTATATAAATCTAGAAAGCAGAGGCCATGTGATTCTTGTAGAAGGAGAAAATCGTGTTGTATTATTCAGAATGGGGTGCCTTGCAAGTTGTGCAAACATTTGAATAAGGAATGCACCTTTAATGAAGGGCCCATAGTGAGACAAAATAACTCAAAATATAAAATCACAAAGGAGGAAAACAGTCCAAACTCCATAAAACATACCGCAATGAAAAGATCAAATTCTATATCGAAACCCTCAGCAATCAGAGATTCAAAATTTAGAACGGAATCGGCACCACCAGAGATATATTCTATACCAACGCCCTTATCCTTATCATTTGCTTATCCACAGATACCTTTAAGTGACGAGAATTATTCGGTCGAATCGTTTAACCAAATCCTAAACACGAACTCACTGAACTCTGACAGTAACGATCGTGTCATGCCAACCCCATTAGCTCAACTTGCTTTTGATAATACTTTAGAAAGTGCCGACAACAACTTTTCACTAGACTACATCGATACGAAGTACTCAAAAAGTTCTATAGCAGCCGGTTTTAGAAATTCAGCAGATAATTATTCTTCATCGGCTGGGCAATTATTGCCTCTACATGACTCGATAAATTCTGATGTTTTCAGCTATGTAATAGCGGACAATGAAAATGGATTTAATTACGGTACAGCTAAAGACTATCATGGTAATATTGACCAATTCTCGAAATAGCTAGAAAAAGGGAGTGCATATATACGAATGGTGAATAGTAATGGTTTGGTACAGTTTTGGGTAGTTCGAGGTACGTTTGTGAGATATATTGTTTATAATACAATAAAAGTTTTTAACCAGGACTGACTTTCAAATATTTGTAAGGTAGACAGTTACGATAGGTATTCCTGATGTATCATTTATATCGATTCTGACGCAACGAAGTCTACAACTTCACATGAACTACTGAAAAACGGAAACAGCTCGTTCGTGCATTTCCTGTAGATCAAATCTAAGTAATAACTTTTCCAAGTGAATATAAGTTGCATTTGCTTGTTATTGTTGGTTGATACTTGGTGATGAGCTGAATTAGAAGTTAAGCAGAATAGCACTATCCATCCTAATAAACACAGCCTTAGTGGCTAATGTATGATTGAAACGTCATATGTGGCTTGGTATCTATGTTGGTTTTACCGTTTCCCGCCACTCGTATTTGGAGAAGGGAGAAAAACTACCTTGCTATATCTCTTAATTATCTTTTTTTGTTCAAGAATATCTAACAAGTAATATCATCAATTGCTGTTTTTTAATTGGAACATAACAGAACTGAATATAATATAAGCATGAGATTTTCAAAGAATCTCGTGTCTCTGGTTTTAGCTGCTTCTGCGGTTAGTGGTTTATCTATTCAAGAGGTATTTTTATCTCAATCAACAACATTGTTGGAAAAGGCTGCCAACGCTTTCAATGTTTCAATAGACTCAATTCCAAATGATGTTAAACAAATTTGGTCGGATATGTCTTTGAGATTTCCAGGTGCTGTCTCAAGTTTAAAGCTTTGGTCTAACCCTAAACCTTATACCCAGAAAACTTCATGGGATTTCCGTGTTGCAAACGAAGATTTACCAGGTCATAAATTAAGAATTAAGTCAACACCAAAAAGTTTAGGTGTTGATAAAGTCAAACAGTACAGTGGTTATCTTGACGTTGAAGAAGACGATAAACATTTTTTTTACTGTAAGTCCTCCTGATTTTGTTTGTTTGTGTTACACAAGCTGTTTGTACACTTTCTGTTCGAAGATAACGATACTAACAAAGTCCTAGGGTTTTTTGAATCAAGAAATGATCCAAAAAATGATCCAATAATTTTATGGTTAAATGGGGGACCAGGTTGCTCCTCATTAACTGGATTATTTTTTGAGTTAGGACCATCTTCTATCGATAAAGGGATCAAACCAGTTTATAACGAATGGTCTTGGAACTCTAATGCTAGTGTTATCTTTTTGGATCAACCGGTTAATGTTGGATATTCCTATTCATCCTCATCAGTCACAGATACTGTTGCGGCTGGTAAGGACGTTTATGCATTTTTGCAACTATTTTTTCAACAATTCCCTGAATATTCTCAATTGAAGTTCCATATTGCAGGTGAATCTTATGCGGGTCATTATATTCCAGTTTTTGCCTCAGAAATTTTAACCCATGATGAACGTAACTTTAATCTTTCTTCTGTTTTAATCGGAAACGGTTTAACAGATCCTCTAACTCAATATGAGTACTACGAACCAATGGCTTGCGGTGAAGGTGGTGAACCATCTGTTTTAAGCGAAGAAGAATGCCAATCAATGCTGGATTCCACACCTCGTTGTTTATCATTAATTGAATCATGTTACGATTCTCAATCCGTATGGTCGTGTGTGCCAGCTGCCATTTACTGTAACAATGCTCAAATGGGACCATATCAAAAAACTGGTCGTAATGTTTATGATATTAGAGAAATGTGCGAAGGTGGTTCATTATGTTATACCGGTTTGGATTATATTGATCAATATTTAAACAGGGATGACGTAAGAGAAGCTTTGGGTGCTGAAGTTGATAGTTATGAATCTTGTAATTTTGATGTTAACAGAAACTTTTTATTCGCTGGTGACTGGATGAAACCATACCACAAAGCTGTCACAAACTTACTGGAAGCTGAATTACCTGTTTTGATTTATGCAGGAGATAAAGATTTCATTTGTAACTGGTTAGGTAATGAAGCTTGGACTAACGTTTTACCATGGTCTGGTGCTGATAAATTTGCTAATGCTAAAACAAGAAGTTGGACCGTCAACGGTAAAGAAGCGGGTACTGTTAAGAATTCAGATCATTTTACATTTTTACGAGTTTATGGTGCTGGTCATATGGTTCCTTATGACCAACCTGAAAATTCTCTAGACTTCTTCAATAGATGGCTCTCTGGGGACTATAAGTTTTAGATTTCTTGATACATTCTTGAACAAGATTTTTCATAATTTTTTTATTTTTTCATCAGTATTCTGTTTTTTTATGACAGATGTATACCTCTACATATAAGACGAATTTATCTCGCACAGTCAATTCTTTTTCAATGTAATGCCTTTCCTATAAACATATAACCAATTTAACACGAAACAAAATTTGCTTAAAATAAATCACTTGGAATCGAAATTCCTCCCTGTGGGGTAGATGGATTAGTTTCATTATTTGTAGGTGTTCCATATCTTTCACCATACATTGGACAGGATTTTTTTGTTCTGATATGCCCTATGGCCCCACATGTGGCACATCTACGTGTTGTACTTTTACCCTTTCCAATGCCTTTGCCACTCAATAATACAGGCTGTTGTCCTTCTTTGTTTGCTTTACGAGCGTTACGACGCTCTTGATTTCTTTGTAATTTTGCTAATTGCTCTTCTAGGAGTCTTTTATTCTTGAGATTTTTTTCCTCGTCGTTAGTGAGAGATATTTCATCTGGTATTATCTCTTCATCTTCTTCACTTTTCTCACGACGTTTAATATATGCCTGAATAATTTTTGGGTCTTTTATAATCTCCGTCTTTCTCTGCAATATGCCATTTTCGTCACGAACTCTTCTAATGATTCTCAAGTATTTTTCGGATGTGTTTTCAGTGTCTTGCTCAACCTCTGGTAATGTATCGTTCAATTTGGAAGGATTGGAAATCGAAAGTGATTTTTGTTGACAATACCACGTTTTAGAGATTTCTTCATCATATGCCTTTTGCTGTAATGCAACGTTGTAACTATGACCACCTAATTTTGATTTATCTTCTACTTCAGCTTTAAAGCCACCTTTCATAGAAGTCTTCAAGAATGAAAAGCCTTCCGCTCTCCCTGTCGGGTCACCTTCGCCGTGTATTTGAAGCATCGCTTTGCCCTGAGTAGCATTGATAAAATTTTTAGTCACATTCCAAGCAGCCAGTTCTTCTTCTTGTTCCCCACTATTATCATAATAACCAGCATCTTCCAATCGCTGTTGGCCAACTTGCATAGATTCCAACAGTGCGATATCTTCAGGGCTGATCATTCGTTTAATTTCTTCATCATTTGGCAAAGTCTCACTAGTTTTTATTTTCCAAAAACCTTGATCGTCACCCGTTCTTTGATATTCCATGAATTCTTTCAATCTTTGACGATTTTGCATTTCATTTTGTTCTGGAAAGTGAATTGAGATATCTTTGACTAATAACCTTTGCTCGCTATTTCTATTTAAAACTCTAAACACAATCATTTTAAGCCTATTTTTACTTGCCGTAGTGACCTTTCTTGAATGAGGACCAGGAACATCAACAACAGGAAATGTTTGCCCAACGGTAAATATATGATTAATATTTTTCAGGTAATACTTTTGAGAGACACCACTGCCCTCACTTTTCACAAGTAAAAAATCAGTATTTCGAACATCATGTTTAAAAACAGGTGCTCTAATCATTTTATTGTACAACGTTGGAACAATATTACCAGGCTCAACAAAGCCAAAATTCCAAAATGGAGACTTATCTTGTACGTCAAGCACATGTGTCTCACCCACAGGTAATTTTGGCCTCGAGGTATCGTCTGAGTCCTTTTTTCTATAGTAATTAATTAATTTATTGGCCATACCAAAATTTGAGAGAGTAATAGGGAATTCTTCAGAGTATTCTAGTAAAAAAATTTGCGCAGTATCTCCTAAAGTTAAATCTGTACTTTTGTTGAATAATTCTTTTATTTCCTTTCCTCTGTCTCTTTTTCTTTTACGAGTCTTTGGCTTGGAAAATGATATGGTAGTATTAGGTCTAATCTTAAACTTAGGTCTATGAAAATTTCTCAATTCCTTCTTTGACAATTTAACTTTATAGTAGGGCGTTTGTAACCTCATAGCCGGTCTTGAATGCTCAATATTCAAGTTTCCAATAGTTGATCTAATTTTTGAATGGTAGTTTTCCTTAAGCATGTCATAATTTTTGTCATTAGAGATATTAAACTTCAAAGATAACAATTTTTCATTTACTGGAGTGATAGCGGTCAATTTACCACGCAAAGGCCTTCTTTCTTTTTCATCGATAAACAACAAGTTCGGATCGTTCATGTCCAATTTTAAGTTGATGTTTTCACGATTTAGATTACCTTCAAATATAATTTCGTCGTCACTTTCATATAACCAGTTTGATATAGGGTAAGAAACTTTGAGTCTTTTTGTGAGCTGTTGTTTGACTTCGATACCGGAGTCATAGTCATCACCGGTAATTTTGGAATAGTCCCAGTCCGCGGTAGCTAGTACTAAATCATTGTTTATTTGACTTTGTTGTGTTTTTTCTTTGATATTCTCGACGTTAAGCATTTCTAAATCTGTGCCCGTGATATTTATGATTCTTTGGGCAGGCTGATTTTTACCTCCAGAGTTAAAGGTTTTACCAGTGGACTTGAAAATTCTTCTATCATCAAACTCTACTTCTAAGTGAACTTTAGTAGGAACTAGCGGCTTTATCTTGTTATGTGAATCTAAAATTGGAGTATGGAATCTAAATTTCATTGGTTTTGGACCAAAGATCGAGTTCATCTTCAAAATTGCGTGTTTCTTGAATGTTGGATAGTAAAACTTCAGTAAACTGTCCTGGAATTTTTGTTGATCAGCTTCTTCTACTTTCCTCTGTTCTTCTTCTTCCTGAAATCTTTTCTGTTTCTCAAGCACTGTGGACTCATCATCTTCTTCAAAGTCTCCTAAATCCCCAAAATTTCCCCCCTGCAAGACGTTATCACCAAATAAGTTGTCAAATGGATCTGCTTCTGTTTGGTGATCGTTAGGATTTGATTCCTGCTCGAGATCATTCATGATATCATCTATATCATCATTGTTGAAGTCAACTGTTTCTAGCTCATGGGGCTTTTCAGGAAACTCATCATCAGCTAATTCATCTTCGTCCTCAAAATCAATAGCATTTTCCGCGTGCTCGGTCGTTGATTCACCTTCTATAAAATTAGGTATTTCAAGCGCTGCAAATTCACCACTAAAAATGGAATTATACGCATCATCTTCTTCCCCGAGATTTCTTTTCTTGGTAGACATTCTTCTAGAAGCTACTAGTTAAAACCTCAGTTTTTGCGTTCTTGATTGACTACTGTTAAATGGTGATGATGACCTTGAGGAATACAATGTGGATGAGTTGTTGTTTGTTTCGCATCATTTCCAAATTTTCCCTTACGCGCTGACATAATTGGACTTGACTGGTAGGACCAGCATTTTATGGATTCTTGAAAAACGAAAAATTATACCGGTTCTTCTCCCTTTGTACTTGATACGCGTGTAATTATCGTGTTAGTATCTATAATTCAAGCCTCAACGAAAAATGTCGGTTAGACAGTCATTGTATGGGCAATCTCTGGTAAGAAGTGCGAATGCCCTAAATTTCAACTACGAGGACAGCAACCAAGATATTCATTGGAAAAGAGAATGGTACAGTCCAGTTAAAAATACAGTACCTTCAATAACATCAACACCAACACCTACTCCTTTCAACGATGGAAGTAACTCAGTGACCTCAATGGGTGCTGACCATGACACTCATAAGTATAATTTTCAAATAAAGACCTGGATTCTCGATGTGGATTATAAACCTTTAGTTGATGGTGACGAAGAGGATGTTTTAGATTTGGACGATTATTCCACCGTTGAGAAAGTTAAAGTAGAAGAACCACAAAACTCAAACGATTTAACAGACGCTGATATAAGAGGTGCTGTTGGTGGTGAAGCTATTCCAAGTTTTGCTGGATCGCATGGTACAGGCAAAGCTGACGAGGAAAAGGGCCTAGAAGATAAAGTGGAAGCAGAAAATGACAACAACAAAAACGAAAGTTCGAAAACTGAGCTCGGAAAAGAAGTTCTTGAAAAGCAGATAGATAAAGTTAATGACGTACCAAAGGGATCTCCTGAAGAAAATTTGAAGACAGAAGAAATCTCAACGACCCAAGAACCTTCAGAGACAAGCACCGAGCCTACTTCCATAACTGCACACAATGAGCCAACTCTTATAAAAGATGAAACGTCACAAAAAGAGGGGTCCTCTACGTTACATCAAGAAGACAAACAGGACCAAGACGGTGACGTTGAAATGAGTTAGTTAGCCTACCATTTCTTTTATTTCCTTACTGATAATTTTTATATGTACTATAGCTAATATACACGGTTGTTGAAGTAAATAAATAATATAGAACCAATCATTCTTCGATTGCACTTGTGTCATTTTTTACTGTAATAAATGAGACTGCATCTCTTGCAACTAAAGTAAACTTTCTCAAATCATTTAGATGCTTGTCATTCCATTCAGTTGATATCTCATCCCATTTCTTTGTTGAGTACTCCTGTTGGAATGTTTTCTTCAAATTCTGTAAACTTATCATTTCCCTTGGATCTCCTGAACCCGACGTAATAATTATGGCTGTTGAGTCAGGGACGTGCTGATAAATTTTTTCTAGTCTTTCATTCAAACTAGCTAGAGACTGACCCTGCTCTATTTCTTGTCTCTTTCCGTCATAATTTCTTGGAGGCTGTGACCAACCAGATTCAAATTCAACCTCTCTCAACTTTGCTAATATGAAGTCATAGCTTTCTACGTTCGAGATGATTGAATTAACAACTTCATCGTCATTAGAGCATTGTACTCTTGTTTCAGCGAAGTCTCCATTCCGACTGCTATTATAGTCAATGAAAATTGATTTTTTGGAATTTCGATGTAGTCGATTGAAAATGCTCTCTTCATTAATATTTTTACCATATGCTTCACCGTTTGCCAATTTTGATTTTATTAGTTCCATGCAAGCTTCAGAATCTTCAACTGAACTATGCCCATTATTACCAACTTGTATATCTTTGAGTAAGTATTTACTGGTCAACCATTTCAATGAAGCCTTAGATGGAGGTCCTCTTGGGTGTTCAAAGACTATAGATGTATCAATAACCAATGGATGACGAATTTTCAAGACATTTAAGTCTGATTCCAATGAATGACCAATTAAAATATCAGTAGAACTTACTATTTTCAATATTTTTTGTTGAACATCTTTTCTTGTGGTTGTAACATCTCTTAAAATTTCCTCGGTGATTCCTGAAAACCTAGTAACGTAATCAATGATTTCTTCATCTGGTTTGACGTATTCGTCCAATAAAACGTTGTTGTTGAAATCTACAATGGACACACGAGTTAGAACTTGTCCGGTAGCAGCATTGCACATCTCGCAATCTATTGCAAATGTTCTTGAACCTTTATGCTCAAATGAAGTTGTATCAACCCAGTCTTGTGGTAAGTCAAGACTCTCCGGTAAATCTTTGATTTCTGGGTGAAGAGGATAATTATTGGAAACAAAATCAGAATATTTCATCAACAAATCTGGGAGTATTAATTTCTTATTACTCAGTTCTTTCTTCAGTTTTTCCTTTTCTTTTTTAGACAGAGGAACTGTGGTGATTGCAAACACTGGTGAATATAACGATTCCCTGGTACCTGGGGCTGAGGTCGGTAATATGTAGTCAAAATTTTGGTTGAAGAATGGAATATTTCCTGACAATATATTTTTGGGAGACGTTTCTTCATATAGATGATCATACCCAAACGCTTTTGAGTCTAAACCTGGTATGAACAAAAACAGAACACGTTTTATTGATGTTCTGTTGTTAACAGATATCCAATTCGGAGAGTTTGGTAAATCATTAAATATAAATAAAACTAATTCTCTCAAGTCACTTAAACTGATTCTCTTTTGTTTAACATTGTCATCTAATTTGATAGTTGGTGGAATCAGAAGCTTTTTTTTACGAGTTAGAACCTGTTGAACACTTGATCTCCTTCTTTTCTGTATCTTTAATGGTGTTATACCTTTAGAAGAAGAGTTATCTTTCGTGTTTGTTTCGTCATTTATCAGTTTAACTATGTCACTTTTATCTAAATCCTCTGCAGTTATACTTAGTCTGGCAACTCTTTGATGAACGGAATCATCATCAACCATGGACTGAGACATACGGAGAAACTTATTGTGATAATAACTAATTGAACCGATTCTTTAAATTTCTAGTTGAAAACTAAATGGACTAGCAATAATCTCAATTTCAATTTTTGTCTCTGATCAATAATACATTTATTTAACTATAAAAAACTTCGACAATTTTTTTCTTTCAGATAGGAATTCATTACCCGGGGGTGATGATATATAAAGATATTTTATTTAAAACAACTAATGTTTTTATCTGCTTGAAATTTTGCTGAGAAAGTCGTTTAAAATTTGTTCTTGATTGTTGTCTGACACATCATGTTTGGCTGTATCATATTCTTTTCGTAGTTTCTGAATTACTGAATCAGCTTCTAAGAATACTTTGTCATTGGAAGAAAATTCATTGAACTCCACCACTCTCAACGGAGATGAATTAGAACTCGTAGGTTTTTTGGTCGCATATTCATTTTTTAGAAATTCACTAAATTGTGTGTCTTCAAGAATGTCTTCCTTACTCTGTGGCAGTGTTATTTCATCAGGTACTTCAAGTGGAATTTTTGATCTATACTCTTTCAGTAAATTATTAGACTCCGTGTTGGCATTTAACAAGTCGTTCCAGCTATCGGAAACCCCTTTTAAATCAATTTTGTCATTCAGTGATTTGATCTTTCCCCATGTGTCATATCCGCGAGGGATTATCAAATTTGATTGATTCAAGTTTGGTTCAACTCTTTCCAGGACATTATATAGAGTTTTGTAAGATAAGATAAATGAGACCAGAAGGTTCGTTACATGTCCATTCGACTCATCTAATCCATCATAAATTAGTGACCCCCCATGCTTCAAAGTGATTAGTCTTAAAACTTGCTCAATGTAATCAAATGTATCTTGGGACCAGTAATGTTTTTCTTCATACTCAATGCACCTCTTTGTGTTTGTGACGGCAACCAGCAGATTGAAGCCTAGAGGTGTATCACATTCCCCTTCATAAAGTGGAAGGTCAGGGGAATTACCAAACGCTAAGCTCTGTGACTTGTACAAAGTCCTCAAAAAGTCAAAATCTTCTCTATAAAAAAATAATTTCAAAATTCTTAACCATTCGGACAGAAAAGTTAACCAACTGCTGGGATAGTTCCAATCCAGCAGTATCACAACCAGCAAATCTTCATGGGCTATACCCGCTAAAACCTCTAGCGTTGACTTGTAAGCTGCATCGCTTAGTGTGTAAATATCCAACGTTGTTAGCGATTCATTACTTTCGTCAGTGTATTCAATATAAGTATAACCTAAACCGAATTCATTAGCGATCGGATTCCTCTTGGCGCTCTTATTTAAAAAAAGCTCAGTGACTTCCGGCGACTCAACATATAGTTCTTGTATGAATGATTTTTGTGAATCTGGTGAACCGCCGTTTCAAACAATTAGTTAGCGATCGGGGGAGTGAAATAAAAGAAAACGTACCAATCAATAACACCGTTTTCTTTGTATTTGGTCTTGGATTGTTGACTGACAAGAGAAGAGTAGACCATGATTTTGTAGACATGTCTTCGAGTCTTTAAGATCAGAGAGTCGTTTTAAATATAAAATGTAAACAGAAGATCAATAGCTGCTGCCAGAGAAAGAAATCCGAAAAGAGTTTATGTGGCACGTTCAAAAATTAACTACTATCCTCTAAACTACCTATGCATTAAAAAAATATATATATCCCAGAAATAAAATAACTAATAAAATCAATAAAGTCAGTAACATACATGTAATCTATTTATAGTCACCGCTATTATATAAACCGATATCAACCTCAGCTTTTACATCAACTGCGGCAATACCTTCACCTAATTCTCTAATTCGTTGGTTTTGAGCTCTTACCTTTTCTAGTTCCTGAATGTAGTTATCTTCAACACCAGTAACATAGTTACCTGTGAAAACACCAATTTCAAATTCTTTGATTTTATCTGTGGCAACGCAGTCAATCAGATCTTGCAAATCTTGGTAAAAGACTTTATCAGCACCAATTTCTGTAGCAATTTCTTCATCTGTTCTGTTGTATGCGACTAATGCTTTAGTGTCGGCTAAATCAATACCGTAGATGTGGTTGAATCTAATTGCTGGGGCACATGATGCAAAGTAAACTTTTTTTGCTCCGGCTTCTCTAGCCATTTGAACAATTTCTTTTGAGGTTGTACCTCTGACAATAGAATCATCAACTAATAATACATTGCGATCTTTGAACTCACTTTCCATTGCATTCAGCTTCTTGCGGACTGAAGAAACCCTTTCTTTCTGGTCAGGCATAATGAAAGTTCTACCAACGTAACGGTTCTTAACAAAACCTTCTCTGAATGGTAAACCTAGTGTAACAGCACACTCTAATGCAGAGTTTCTAGATGTGTCTGGAACCGGAATAACAACATCGATGTCGTTTAGTTCAATCTTGCTTATTATGTTCTTGGCTAACTTGACACCCATTGCTAATCTCGTGTGATAAACAGAAATACCATCCATGACAGAATCAGGTCTAGCAAAATAAACATATTCAAAAATATCAGGAGTATATGTAATAATTGGAACAACTTGTCTGAACTCAGGTTTCGAATTCTTTGGAATAATCACAGCTTCACCAGGCAAGATATCTCTAAATCGGCTGAAATTGTGAGCTTTTAAAACAACAGATTCTGAAGCAACCATATAATCACTTGAACCATCGGCATTCACACGTTCACCAAATAATAGTGGTCTAATACCATTTGGGTCTCTAAAGGCAAATAAACCATAACCAGCCAGCATACCAGAGCACGCGTATGCACCACGACATAGTCTGTAAACACCTTCCAATGCATGGAAAATATCGTCATTATTAACTCTTACTTTATTATATTTCTCTAGCTCAGATGCGAAAATGTTTAGCAGCAACTCAGAGTCAGAGTCAGTGTTTATGTGTCTATGAACCACTTCGTCCAAGTATTTTCTCAGCTGAACAGTATTGACTAGATTACCATTGTGCGATAATGAAATACCATATGGTGAATTAACATAGAAGGGTTGTGCTTCACTGTTAGCAGAGGAACCAGCTGTTGGGTAACGAACATGAGCAACACCCATATTACCAACCAGGCCAGACATTCTATTCTGAGTGAAAACATCTCTGGCCATACCGTTACCTTTACATTGGTAGAACCGACCTTTATCACCGCAGGTGACTATACCAGCAGCATCTTGACCACGATGCTGTAAAAACAAAGTACCATCGAATAACTCTGCTGCAACAGTGGCTTCTTGATTCGCAAGAACAATACCTAAAATACCACACCTGTGTTCTGTTAGTAGTGAAATAACATTAGCTTGAATGAATATATAGATTAATTGTAATCAGAAATAAAGATTTTCTCCTCAAATAAATTAGGAAGTCTAACGTCATAATCTTTTTGATCATCATCTAAAGTTGACCTATACCATTCTGGAAAACACATACATCTAGAGCGTTAGTTATAGAATTCAAAATAGTCTCAGCTAGATGCTCATAGTACACAGCACCTTGGATCAGAAATAAAGATTTTCTCCTCAACTAAATTAGGAAGTCTAACGTCATAATCTTTTTGATCATCACTCAAGCTCATTAGCTGAATACATATGTACATATAGAACCAGTTCATTACATACTTTTTTAATATAATTATGCCCGAATGCGTAAATGTTTTTACATAGTTGAAAGGAAAATCTAGCTAAAAAAATAAAATTTTCTTCAGTAAATCAAATGGAGATTAAGACGTGTTGATCAATTTCAAAAACGACTCGGGAGTCATACGCGGGTAACACCTCCAAAAAAATTATATTTTAATTCTACAATATTCTTTAAATGTAGTTTACTTCACAAAACAGTCAATTATAGAAGCTGTAGTTTGTTGATTAATTATTTATTCGCTAACATACACAGGAACTAATGTCCTTCCTGATTTATGAACAACACCGTTAAAATTTGTTGCTAATTTCCCCCCACTATGACTAGGCTGGCTCCACCCAATCTTACTTTTGGGAATATCCATTCCATAGATTGTTTCAACCTTTGCTATGTTTAATAACCGTAAAGCGATGTGGCTCCTTCTATAATTTTTAACAACAAATATCCTGGACACACCAACTAGCAAATCTATGTCGACGTTGTGTATAATCTTACCATCTGTAACAGATAGCCACTTTCCCTTCATCACTCTCTCCATTGCCACCACACCAACTAACCGTTTATTCATAATGTACAAAAACACTTTGCCTTTTTTGTTTAACCAGAATTCGTTCTCATCAGGCGCATTCAATTCATTATTAACCAGGTTCAGAAACTCCAGCGTGTTTTTAGTCTCTGTAGCTTGTCTTGAATCAACTGTTACGATGTATTCATTATCATTTATCCTTTCAACAATTTTACCCCATTTTGGATTCCATTCCCTACCATTCATATATCTAGAGTGATATTTTTTGTGCAATTTTAGATCCTCACTGATATTTTTCAGAAAAGACATATGACACTCTTTGCAGGTGAACTTCTTACTACTCAAATACGATTGAACTTTCGTGGGTACTATATCTTTTTTCTTCAACTTACACGTGAGTCTCGTTAAGGGTTGCGGACTCTCTAGCTCTTTAATGGTGTCGTCTAATATTGATGGTGAAAGATTCTTGAGTGATAGAGGACTTGTACAGACGGATGACGACTGTGGTAGTGCTTCTGAAAATTGACTATTCATTCTAATCGGCGAAGACGCTGGTGAGTCAGATCCACTGCAAGAACAATCCTCTTTGATTGTGACGGTCAAGTGGTTGTTGATACTCTCAGTTATGTTATTTAATGGTGATGATTTGACTGATCTCATAATTGAGAGTATGTCATCTCTCGGTTTAATCTTTTGTATCTTGTTCCTCTGTATCTTGCTCTTTTTCATCTTGTATTAGACTGATTCTAGCACCTTATGGCGTTTGTTGACCTGAATTAATAAATCTGGTTGATTGTTTTCAAAACGCGTTAGTTTAACGCGAAAACTTGTAGAAATTTACCATATAACCAATTGCAAATATTCGGTAAGAGCACATCTTTTTTATTTCTTGATTTTAAGAGTTCAATGTTCATGTAAAGACAGAAGCTTCATATTATGGTAGCTATCACATCTACACTGAATGAGCGATTTTCAATAGATGTGGATCCAAAAAGGTTTTAAATAGTCTAATTTTCGCTTAAATCTCTCGTGTTATTCTTGTCAGCATCATACCGGAGAAAAGACTGATGATGGGATGAAAAAAACCAGGTCTCTTGATTATTTTTTTGTTTTAAATCTCAGAAACAAACATAATACAGGATTTAATAAAATGTCTGCAAATCAAAACCCTCAATATGCTCATTTACTTCCTTTAAACGGTGAGTGGAAAAAAGATGTCAGAAACTGGTTATCAGAAGATGTTCCTTCTTTTGATTTTGGTGGATACGTTGTAGGTGATACGAAAGAGACCGCAACTTTATGGTGCAAACAAGAAGGTACCGTCTCAGGTATTCCTTTCGCAAGTGAGGTTTTTAAACAGTGTGAGTTGCAAGTTGAATGGTTGGTTGAAGAAGGTACACACTTGACTCCAAACAAACATAAAAATGACGGTAAAATTGCCGTTGCAAAGGTTCAAGGACATTGTCGGAACATTCTGTTAGCTGAAAGAACTGCATTGAACATTCTGGCAAGATCTTCAGGAATTGCCACACAATCGTTTCGTACTGTTTCGTTAGCAAGAAAAGCCGGCTATCAAGGTATTATTGCTGGTACAAGAAAGACTACACCCGGATTAAGAAGGCTGGAGAAATACTCGATGCTAGTTGGTGGTTGTGATACACATAGATATGATCTTTCATCCATGGTAATGCTGAAGGATAACCATATATGGTCTACTGGGTCGATAACTCAAGCCGTTAAGAACGCTAGAAATGTTTGTGGATTTTCCGTCAAAATCGAGGTTGAATGTCAAAGTGAAGAAGAAGCCGATGAGGCTATCGAGTCTGGAGCTGATGTCATTATGTTAGATAACTTTTCAGGTGATGGCCTAAAGGCTGCTGCTAGTAGCATTAAAACGAGATGGTTGGGCAAAAAGTCATTTCTATTAGAATGCAGTGGTGGATTGAGGATCGATAATATAAATGAATATTTATGTAACTATATTGATATTTACAGCACTTCAAGTATCCACCAAGGTGTCGGAGTTATTGACTTTAGTCTGAAGATCGATAAAAAATAAACAATCACGCATCAGTTGAAACTCTCTTTTGAGATCTGTAATCACCCATTTCTTTGCTACTATAAGATGCTCATAACAATATATGTGAAGACGGCGTTTTTTTATGGTACGCCCCGCAAAAACATATTCTATCAACCATATTCATCGATTATAACCAGAGGCCATATCTCAAGAAAAACCGGGTATAGTAATCCCTTCTTCTTATTCTTTGTATTAATTTGTTAAAATGAAGTTTCCTTCGTATTGAAACTAATATAACACGTGATCAATATTGACTTATTTGTTGTGCTGCGCAACCCAGATCCGAGTAAACACCAAAGAGACTACACAAAAATTGAAACAAAATAATAAATAGGCTAAAGGTATCTTGAAAAGTTCAGACAATATTTGATTCTTAGATTCTCATAACTGAGATACTATCCGCCTGAGTTATTATATTATTGAAATGTCGGACTCTTGGCAAGATACCAACGAGTCACAAGATTTCATCAGAAACAACAATACACGAGAAGATGAATGTATTGATGAGGATGAAGATGATTTTATGGATCCAACTACGGAATATTCCAAGGGGATAAGAGAAATGGAACAGATGGGATTGATTGATATTGGAAATTTGGCCCTGTGGTCAGTGTCGTCGTTCAAAGCAGGGTCGGGAGTAAATGAGTTAAGAGAGGACTCTCCGTCATCATTCTGGCAGTCTGATGGTCCACAACCGCACTATATCGACATTCATTTTGCTAAAAAAGTCAACATTGAAAGACTGTCTATATTTACAAATTATGCGCTGGACGAGAGTTACACTCCCTCAAAAATATTAGTACTTTCCGGAAATGGTTTTCATGACTTGTTAGAAGTGGCCAGTATTGAATTGAATGAACCTACAGGATGGTCGCATATTATCTTCAAAGGGATTAGAGATGATGGGATTTTGAAAACGTTCTTGATAAGATTGAGTATTATCAGCAATCATCAGAACGGAAAAGACACTCACATGAGATCAATAAAACTATATTCTCCGACCCACAATTTAATCGATGATTCTGTTTTGGGGTCATTCACAAGCATTAAAATGATATCAGAGTCGACAATTAGATGATTTGCTTTTTAAGCAGCTGAGATAAGTAAAATCTAGCTCTCTATATTAAACAAAGAATTCAAGTTGTATTTCAGCTTTCAATCCACAATATTGCATACTGGCTTAGGCGGGCTAACTCTTATAGATGTTTACAAATCTGTTCAGAACTACATCAATCACATCTCAAGATAGAAGTGTCACAATGATATGCTTTTCACATACAAGAGATTTTTTTTGGATAGCTGCAATCATATATATTATTTTTGATGACTTAGAGCTAGTAATGGGAAATTGTCCTAATGGATGTAAAAGCAAGTATTTCTTTTTTACATAGATTTCATAAAAACAAAAGCCAAAAGCCAAAAGCCAAAAATAAAGATCGCCTTATTACGATTTGTTCTGTAATCTATGTAGATCAAAAAAGTACCGATTTTTAATTTCTTTAATGCCTTAACACCCAGTGATCTGCACGCTTAGTATTTTCTGTTCATTTTATGAATCAACCTTTTGATTGATAACTCAGGTGAAACCCTCAATTTCTTTACTCACTGTTCAAGCATTACCGATATACCACTACGGCTACAGGGTTCCCAAATAAATAAAGTACATTTTTTTAACACTGTAGAACGGATAAATATTCGCAAGAATAGTAATTAAATTTTTTCCTGATAATATTTCTTTTGTGAAGATTTCAGCAACCTTAGCGTTTCATTATTTGGCCTCTTCACATGCATAAAATTACACTGACCACCTCTATCACACGTATTTGTATCATGTTGTCGGCAACAAGCGTCTCTGAAATCATTAACTGGACTTAATTCACAATAAACTGGTCTTGAATTATACCATCTACTATTGAAAACTTTCTTAGAATTCCCAGCGTCCTCCTCTTTAAAGAATTTTATATATACATTTCCATTTAAATGATCATTATGATTTTCGCAAACTGTAAACTCATCGACTTTGCCAATTAAAGAAGCTTCGAT
Source organism: Wickerhamomyces kurtzmanii (assembly GCA_030572875.1). Lineage (NCBI taxonomy): Eukaryota > Fungi > Ascomycota > Saccharomycetes > Phaffomycetales > Wickerhamomycetaceae > Wickerhamomyces > Wickerhamomyces kurtzmanii. The sequence goes on along the minus strand of JAJMCJ010000006.1, from coordinate 12,687 downwards.
AAAGATATCTTTGTAGAATTCTTCAAACTCTTTGTCTATAATTTCTTTTGATTTATTGTTTTTTGGATCAACTTCTGGATTTTGATATAGATTCGCTAACAATATTGTCTTTGAGTGAGTTGGCCTAGTATGTTTTCTGGAACATTTTTCACCGTGTCTGCATGCACCAATTTTTGTGTAAAACTGACTTAATTTTGTTAGAAAATTATTCTTCATTTGCTAATTAAAATATACGTACCAGTTAACTCTTTCGTCAAAACGAGACATTTATATATAGTTAGATGAAGTTGAGTTGGTTTGCCACTTTCTATGAAGTATATATAAAAAAAACGGAAATAAATATACAAAAATGAAACCTCGGATTATTTTAATTTCCGAGGGCATTTATTTATTTTTTAATTACATTAATGAAAGTGTAAAGAGGAATAATTCTATTACCAGACGAAGAGAAGCTTGAATCCAAAGTATGGGAGTATGTTTATTTTTACTACCGCCAAACAACTTTCATTACTAATTGAACTAGAACGATGGTGGGGTTATCCTCAAGCGGAAGGACCTAATCAAGGACACAGATAAACTTTCATCATATGAACTACACAATATCCAGAAGTACAACAATAACTCAAGATGGTCAACATGTAAACTATCTACTAAGGAATTATCCTTACCAGTAGTTAGTGATTATAAAGGACAGTTATACAACAAAGAAGCTATTCTAGAGTACTTGATAGACAACTCATCAGTAAACGATAATCAAAAGTCTATAGTGTCACATATAAAATCAATAAAAGATATAGTTGAGTTGAAAATCAAAACGGACAATGAGAACAATATGATTTGTCCTATTACCGGAAACAAGCTAGGCACAGCGGGTTTCAAATATATATATCTGGCTAGATGTGGCGATGTCTTTCAAGAGAAGTGTTTGATTGAGATCTTGAAAGGCGGTGACCAAGAATGCCCAATATGTGCTAGATCTTTTGATAAATCCGATGTGATTATTATGAATCCTGAAGAGGAAACTGACATTGATAACTTGCGGCAAAGACATACCCACTTGGTTACCGAAGGGCTCACACATTCATTGAAGAAGTTGAAAAAAGACAAAAAAAGACAACAACGACAGCAAAAGAAAAAGGAAAAGGCTTGGACCTGCCTCTGAAGAGAACAATGTTACTAAAAGGTCGAAATAGACTCAGCTTGTTATTTTACTTCGGATATTCATCGTTGAATAAGAAGGTTTTTAATATCTGAGGTCGATAAAGCAATTCAGTTCGATCTCAGAACGCTGCACCACTAATAATGTATGCTATGCGACACTCCATTATTACTGCAAGCTTGACCAACTGATTATAATGATAATCACCAACTCCATGGTCACATTATAGTGTTGTCTAGCAAACTATGTTTATATATTTCCTTTTATAGATATAATTACATAATCAAAATTCAAAAATTTCATTTTTTTAACAATTCTAGATCAAAATAATTTGATAAAAACTTTGATTTATTTAACAAAACCGCTACAAATATTGAAATTAAGCGCTTTAAAGCAAAAACTTCTTGGTTTCAGTGATAAATTTGTTCGATAATACAGAAACTGTTGTGTTGGAAGTTGAGCGTTTTTTTTCAAAATCTAAATAGGTTCGTTTTATTGATTTGCTTTTTCAATTCAAACAACTAATTGATCGTCACGGTAAAGGCTACAATAATACAAAAAAATATAGAACAATAATGGCTGATTTAGAAACAATTGCATCGCTATTAGCACAATCCGTTAATGCGTCCACTGCAAAACAGGCTGAACAAGCCTTGAAATCTCTAGATCAAGAACAAGGTTTTGCTATATCTCTGTTACATTTAGTTTCTTCTTCTAATATAGCCATCAGCACTAGATTAGCTGGCGCCTTATTTTTCAAAAATTTGATAAAGAGAAAATGGGTGGATGAAGAAGGCAATTATATAATATCAGTTGAGGATGCGAATCTTGTAAAACATGAAATCATTGGACTAATGATCAATTTACCAAACAATTTACAAATTCAAATTGGTGAAGCTGTGTCAGTGATTGCAGATTCTGATTTTCCTGATAAATGGCCAACTTTGTTGGAGGACTTGATTGGAAAATTTTCTGAAACAGATATGGTTACAAATAAAGGTGTTCTAACCGTTGCGCATTCAATATTTAAAAGGTGGAGACCTTTATTTAGATCTGACGAACTGTTCTTAGAAATTAAATTTGTTTTAGACAAATTTTCAGTTCCCTTTTTGAATCTATTGAAAACAGTCGATCTTCAAATAACTGAGAATGTGAAAAATAAGGCACAATTACTGATTTTATTCGATGTGTTGTTATTACTGATAAAGATCTACTATGATTTGAATTGTCAAGATATCCCTGAATTTTTTGAAGATAATCTGACATCTTGTATGGAAATTGTTCACAAGTATTTAGTATACTCCAACGATTTATTGAATACTGACGATGATGATGAGGTTGACATCTTGTCTAAAACCAAATCCTCTATATGTGAATTAATTCAATTGTACACTACGAGATACGAAGACGTCTTTGACCCTCTGATCAATCAGTTCATCCAGTCAACTTGGAGCCTACTGACAACAACTGGACTAGAACAAAAGTATGATATTCTGATCAGTAAATCATTATCTTTTTTAATATCCGTTGTTAGAATACCTAAACATTCAGAAATTTTCAATAATGAACAGGCTCTAAAAGAAATCACAGAAAGGATAATTCTTCCAAATATGAGCCTCAGAGAATCAGACGAAGAACTGTTCGAAGATGATCCAATTGAATATATTAGAAGAGACTTAGAAGGCTCTGACTCAGATACTAGAAGAAGATCCGCAACCGATTTTTTGCGTGGTTTAAAAGATAAAAATGAGACCTTAGTGACCTCAATTGTCATGTCTTATATCAATCAATTTTTAAATAACAGTGACTGGAAATCAAAAGATATCTCGATATACTTGTTTAGTGCATTGGCTGCAAAAGGCGCCATTACAAATTCTGGTGTGTCTTCAACAAGTCTAGATGTTGTATCGTTTTTCACCTCGAATGTTGCACCTGATTTAATCAACGATGTTCATCCAATATTGAAAGTTGACGCAATTAAATATATTTATACATTTAGAAACCAATTAACCAAATCTCAGTTACTGGAGACTTTTCCGTTGCTGTCGAAACATTTTCAAAGTAATAATTACGTTGTCTTCACATACACTGCTATAACAATTGAAAGAATCTTGTCAATTAGGGACGTAACTAATAATGATGGATTATTATTCAAAAAAACTGATATAGAGCCATTCACCCAAAGTCTCTTAAATGACTTGTTCAGATTAATTTTAAAAAGTGAATTGACACCGGAAAAATTAGCAGAGAATGAATTTTTGATGAAATGCATTATGAGAGTCTTGACAACTTCTGAACAAGTCAAGTTTTCTAAGGAGATATTAGCACAATTACTAAGGATTGTTGAGATTATCTCTAAAAATCCATCAAATCCCAAATTTTCGCATTTCACATTTGAATCGATTGGTGTTATAATTAAATACAATTTTGAAGAGGATTATGTTGGAATCATTATACCCCCATTCTTATCAATATTAGGCAATGAAGTAATGGAATTTACTCCTTATGTTTTCCAGATTTTGGCCTTTTTACTGGAAGTAAGCTCAGCATTACCAGAACCATACAAACAATTAATTCATCCATTGCTAGCACCTTCAGTTTGGGAATACAAAGGTAACATTCCAGCTACTACTCGTTTATTGCAGGCTATAATTGCCAAAGATCCAAACTCCTTCGCTGACATAAGTCCACTATTAGGTGTTTTTCAGAAATTAATCTCGTCGAAAGCTAATGATGTTTACGGTTTTGAATTATTAGAAACCATCTTCATTAACTTTTCTTTTGAAAAATTATCTCCTTTCACCAGACAAATTGCAATGCTATTGTTAACAAGATTACAAAATTCAAGAACTGAAAAATTCGTCAAAAGATTTATTGTCTTGATTTCGATTTTAGCTATTAAAATCAATCCTGATTTTGCTATTCAATTCGTTGATGATGTTCAAAATGGTTTATTTTTACAACTTTTGTCAAATTTCCTAATCCCATCAATAAGCACAATGGGTAATTTGTTAGACCAGAAAATTACGATAATTGGGTTCTCAAATATTTTATCTTCTCCAAATTCTAAATTCATTACGCAATATGAATCATCCTTGATTCCATTGATAGATGTTCTTATAAAGTTGTCATTCAGTGAATCGATTTCAAACATAAAAAACGACAATTTGACATCTTCATTAGATTTAGAAGATGTTTCATTTGGTTCAAATTTTTCGAAATTAATAATTATTGGGAAAAAGCCTTATGATCCTGCATCAAACATTGTCAATAAAGATGCCGCTAAAGAATATCTAGTCAAATCATTAGTCAAACTCAATATAAATATGAATGGTTCGTTCGTTCAAGGCTATTGCCCTAGGTTATCAGAGGAAACCATAAACGTTTTAAATTCTGTTGGTTTTTTCACTTGAGAGATCAAACAAAAATTGGGCTGACGACAAGCCTCAAAATAAAAAGTTTTTATTATTTCTTTTAATTGTATAAAATGTTGGAATTATTGTTAAATACCTAATTAATCAGCACAAACATGTATTAAAAAAATTATTCGGTTTATTTCACCACACTAATAACATAGACAAACATAACAACAACACATACATAAAACATATAAAATATACTTGAACAATGGAATTCGTAAAAGGAAACTCTTTTTTTCATACTGCCAAATAACTATAACTTTTTTTTGAATTTTATTTCATCCTAATTATTCTTTCTAAGAACAATATCTGTTACATTTCAAAACATCATGATAATCTAGAACTTAAGCAGAGAATAAAAGCAGGTGAAATAATCATAAAAGGCAACTAACTCACCTGAAAAACAAGGCATCATATCATACTCATTTCATTAAAAATCATTAAACGAGGTTCTCGATTGTAACTGATTGGTCATTTATACCAGCAACGCAAATCGAACCAGTGGTTACAGGGACAGCGGCACTTTCAGTACTCAGGGAAATCTTCTCAGTGTTTTCGTTAACGTTTTCAGTATTAGGATCTTCGCTGTCTTTTAGTAACTTTTCTTTCTCCAATCTATCTCTTTCGGCTATTTCCTTCGCAGTTAGAAACCTACCACCTTGGCCTCTTGGTCTTCTCATAGCATGTTTATGTCTTGATTCATGAAGATAAGGTCTTCTGCCTCTTGCAACCTTTAGGCTTTCTTCTAATTTGGCTCTGGCAATTCTTCTTTTCAAAATACGATGGTACTGTTTTGCATTAACGTAAAATGGTTGCTCAGTTGCGGCACTTGCAGTTACAGCAGCTGCAGAGGTTGGCGTTGTGGTAGAACCAGTAGCATTAGGGTTAAAACTTAAGTTCAAACCCGTCAGACTGTTGATGTTTGAGAAATTATTTGAAACGAAATCTTCATATTGTTCGTTATTGTTTGTTGCTACTATCGTTGGCTCATTATTACTATTAGTTGTAGTAGTATTATTATGAGGAGTCGAGGCATTTGAGTTTGAGTGTTGACTATATTGCTCTTGAAAAGGTGATACTGAATCTAAGGGTGAGGTGTAATATGAATTTTTAGCAGAGTAAAACTGCGATGTTTGCAGCTGAGGCGAATCTAAAGACATCTTTGATCGAATTGATAAGACTTGATTTTATGATTTGTCTAGGGATAATTATTAAACAATTGGCCTCTCAACTATTTTTTAATAAGGAACACTCTTTATACCCTTTATTGATACAACAAATGAATGTGTGATATTTTTTTGCCTAAATGTATGTGAATGAAATATTATTTCAGTCTCGCTTTAATATATCCGGGGTGAAAAATTAAAGATGAAGAATGTGAGTTGATTAAAAACTTCTAGCTTAAAGAAATATCAAAGACTTTAGTTTTCTCCAATAAATTTGAGTTCAGACAACGTAACAGATATCTGATATAAAACTTGTGTTTTTGTTATGGGGTTTAGAAGTTAAACACAGCAAATATCACCAAAACTCAGATAGCACAAGCTGAAATTTTAGGCTTGATTCAAAACTGAGTTTCTAAATTATAATACACTTTACTGCTGCAAAGAACTTTCGAATGATGCTAGCTAGAAAATGAAAACAATCAAATGAAATTCGTATAGGATTGTCTAAGAAGAAAAAAATCTAAGTTCTCGGTGATGTTTTCGAGTTCGGGATTGATTCCACAGGGTAACCTTATAAGGGCTTCTAACTATTTCCCCATTGAGCTTTATTTTGGAAATATTATGGAACCGGTATTTCCTTAGCGAGATTGCTAGGTCTTTTCTATCTTCATGGATCTGGAGCTATCTGTACTTTATATCGACCTTGTTTTGGAACTTCTTTTGAATGTTTAGACAGCTATGAAATGAGCCGTTTTTTGAAGTACGCAGGGACCTCTTGGACTCAGCTTTAATCTTGAGGTAATAGATAACGAAATGGATATCTCAAACGAAAAGTCGTTTATTTTGTAGAGTTTTTGAATCAAAGGCACAACACACAATTATCCCTATTGCCATAGTAGCCCAATATACCAAGTCGATTTATTCTGAGAGTACTACAAGGGATATTACATCATAGTTTCTTGTTGAACAGATTTATTAAATTAACTGTTATGAGCACTGAACACATATGGAAAGAAAAAATTAATTTGTTCAATACACCAATTAAAGAATAAGGTGGATAGATGTGTAGACCGCCAGTTTTTTTTCAATGTTAAAATATACTGGAATGCGCTCAAGTAGAGGGATACAATGGAACAAAAGGCGGAATTTTTTCAAAACTTTTTCTCGGTCCATTTCAATAACACCAGAGATTAAAATAATCTTAGATCAGTTACCTGATAATCCAGTTGTAGTCATTGGTGGAGGGCACGCAGGATGTGAAGCTGCTACTGGAAGTGCTAGATCAGGGGTTTCCACCACTCTGATAACTCAGGATTTGGATAAAATAGGCACATGTTCTTGCAATCCATCAATGGGTGGTGTAGGTAAAGGTACATTATTAAGAGAGGTTGACGCACTAGATGGTGTCTCTTCGAAAGTTGTCGATAAATCTGGTATTCAGTTCAAAATATTGAATAGTTCCAGAGGTCCTGCAGTATGGGGGCCAAGAGCTCAAATAGATAGAAAAATATATTTGAGTGAGATGCAGAAACTTTTGAAAAACTATAAAAATCTGAATTTGTTAAAAGGTCAAGTCAAAGATATCATAATAGAACCAACTGAACAAAATGATGTATCCGGAAGAAAATATGGAAAAGTGAAAGGTGTTATCCTGGAAAGCGGAGATTTTTTGAAGACCTCCAATGTTGTGATTACTACGGGTACTTTTTTAGGTGGTGAAATTCATATTGGTTTGACTGCATATCCAGCGGGCAGAATTGGTGAAAAGGCAACTTTTGGTATTAGCAGAACGCTGAATCAAGCAGGTTTTCGTCTGGGAAGGCTGAAAACTGGTACACCACCACGTTTATCGTCAAAGACAATCAATTACAAAAACTTGGAAATTCAAGAGGGAGATAATCCACCTGATCCAATGAGTTTTATGAACGAGAATGTTTCGATCAAAGACCAGTTAGTTTGTCATGGGACATACACAACGCCAGATTTACACGCCTTAGTTAGAGAAAACCTAGACAAGTCGATCCATATTAGGGAAACAGTCAAAGGACCAAGGTATTGTCCGTCAATAGAAAGCAAAGTTCTCAGATTTCCAGAAAAAGAACACCATAAAATTTGGTTAGAACCCGAAGGATTAGATACAGATGTTGTATATCCTAACGGTATTTCTGTTACACTTCCGGAGGAGATTCAAGCACAAATGTTACGATTAATCCCTGGCCTAGAGAATGTAACAATGCTGCAACCTGGGTATGGTGTCGAATATGATTATGTTGATCCAAGAGAATTAAAGCAGACATTGGAAACAAAACTGGTAGACGGGTTATTTTTAGCAGGTCAAATTAATGGTACCACAGGATATGAAGAGGCGGCGTCACAAGGTTGCATTGCTGGCATAAATGCTGGTTTAAAATTCTCTAACAAAGACCAACTTAAATTATCAAGATCTGATGCTTATATTGGAGTTTTGATTGACGATTTAATTACAAAAGGTGTTAGCGAACCATATAGGATGTTCACATCAAGGTCAGAATTCAGAGTTAGTGTCAGGGCTGATAATGCAGATTTACGATTAACGGAATTAGGTTTTAAACATGGTGTTGTTAGTCAAGAAAGATGGAGAAGATTCACTAATGACAGAAAATTGATGGACGAACTAATTCAGGAATTGAAACAAAAAGTTCAAAGTTCCACAAAATGGGCAAACTGTTTAAATATAAATGTCGGTACCGATGGTAAGAATCGTTCAGCTTATGAGATGTTGAGATTCAATAATATTAAAACCGTGAATTTATTACCCTTTTTATCAAAATCCTACTCAGATATACCAAAAAGAGTTTTGGATAAAATTGATATCGATGGAAGCTACTCTCCTTATGTTGAAAAACAATTAAAATATATTAAAGCGTTCCAGTCAGATGAAACCATGCTATTACCTTTAAAGTTTGACTACTCTCAGTTAGACTCTATTAGTTCTGAATGTAAAAACATTCTGAATACCATACAACCTGAAACCATTGGACAAGCAAGAAGAATTCAGGGTATGACACCTGCTTCTTGTTTTGAATTATATAGGCTGGTCAGGTTTAAACAGAATGACTTGAAATTGAATAGACTTCAGATGAGCAACGTTCAGGATGGTGATGTCGCTCTGCATGAGATAAAAGTGTAAAACCTAAGGCGCAGGTACTATGAATCAAGTTTTTCTATATAAAGAGCTGTAATTTATCACATGCTGTACATAATTATAGAATAAATGTAAATAATAAAAGTTATATGTTGATATTTCGATCTAGAACAATATGTATTTTAATCTTCTTAAAAGTTGTTAAGAAAAACTGCGAAGGCATATTATGTGATATGAACACCAATGCGAAGTCGAGAAACTCTTACAATAACAATGAATCGCAGCAGAACTTTATCTCGAGATCCACTTAATGAGAATGAAACTCCAATTATTCTGGCTGAAGAACCTCCGCTATTAAGGTCTTGTGACCGTATATTAAATTCTAATGATTACTTAAAAAGGACTTTGTTTCACATTAATTATATAACTTGTTAGTGAATAGTCCATAAATTACACTTCTTTATTTGTGAGTTTAAGAACATGAATAATAAAAAAGCTTCTGTACATGTGTTTCTTACTTCTTCTTTTTAACATTTCTTTTCTTCTTCTTTTTATATAAAGACCATTCAATCTCAATAATGTCCTCTAGTGGTAAAAAATTATGGGCAACATTTAACAACAAATTGTTATTTGGGGTAATCAAGCGCTGCCTTTTCATCAGTAATAGAATAGTTTTGAAATCTATGCTTTTAGTATTGGAATGTTCTGAATATGATTTGAAGTCTTCTGATATTTGATCAAAAAAAACGTCTGTAGTTTCTGAAATTTCAATGAGTACTTCTTTTGACAGTTTTGTTTCAGCAAATGATTCGGCTATCGTCTTCATCAGTTTTATTGGGAAAGCTGAAGAGATAGATGATCGCTTTTTAGCTTTATTCGACATTATTAGTCTCGGTTGTTTGTGGTCAAGCTGAACTATCTCATTATTATCACTCATTATCTCATTGTGTACCAAATCGGATTCATTGAGGTAGTCATCATTATCAATATCCATATCGAGCTGGACCACATGATTAAAGTCAACATCCATGTTAATCTCGTCTTCACCACTTTCTAAGTCTGCATCATGAATAGAAAAAATATCGTCGGTTTTGTTGTCGTATTCATCTGGCATTATACCTTGAGGAATAGCTAGATCGGAAAATAGATCAGTCCGCAAATTATCTGAATTAAATCTCTGGCTTAATCTGCTCGATATTCGTCGATTTAGTTCAATAGTTGGATCCTCCATTACCAACTCATTATCGAAGTGAATTCCCGATTGTAGTGAAACGCTTTCTCGTATATTTGTAGTTACTTCTTCGGTCGAAATAACTTGTTCTTCTAAATGTATTAGTGCACCGGCCTCATTTTGAATCTCTTCGTCTGATTTCCTTTGTAGATCCAATTGTATTTCTTTATCCTGTTCTTGTTTTTTGTTTTTGTCTCGAACAAGTAACTTCGACAGCAATCTCAGTGATCTCTGCGGCGTGGATGCTCTTCTTCTTGATCTTGGAGTCGTTGATATAGCAGCAGCGAAACTAGCTCTTCTTCTATGAGGAGTTCTAACAGGTGTCTTTGAGTATCGGTGATTTCGTGGGGTCTTTGGAGTTCCCAGCCTACTGCTTCTCTGAATTGACGTTAAAATAAAGTCCAACAGCAAACGTTCATAAAACTTACCTCTCTTGTTGGTGTCTGCTGTTCCATTTGTCTACAAGTTTTCTGCTGTGATATTAGTTCAAATCAAAAGTAAACAAGCATTTAAGGTCGGTGATCTTTATTAGATGCGTCCCAAACCAGATTAAAAAAAAAATAAAAAAAATTCAGTTACATAATCGAAAAGTTTTTTATTTACTTTTCAGATAATATATAAACTTTCTAATTTATCTTAATACAGAGCAAAACGAAATGACTAACAACCCTGATGACTTAGATGACGGTTTAGACTACCAAATTGACTCTGAAATTGAAGATAGCGGTATTATGATCAAGGATGATGAGTCCGATACCGAACTACTTACAACTACATTACAAGAGGATCAAACTGCTAAAGACTCAAATATTAAGAGAAAAAGAAAACCTGATGACAAACTGGCTAACAAAAAGAAGCAGAAAATGGAGTATGATGTTGAACAAAGAAAATCAGTTTACAAGAAGAACGATGATGAGCTGGTGGATTTTTTTTCAACCTTAATAAGATCTGAGAATCCAGATTTATCACCATTAGAGTTGAGTGAATTATATTTCAAAAAGTCCAGTTTCATAGAAACATCTGAATACGAAGAACCTCGAACGCTCGACAATCTTTTACCGTTTGTTAAAAAATATACAACAAAAGGTAAGAAAGCTATTGTATTGTCGATGTCAAATATTAGAGTTGCAGACGTCAACAGAGCATTATCAAATCAGAACAAAAAGAAGAAACTTATAACAACATTGAAACTGTTTTCGAAAAACAAATTTGAAGACGATGTCTCAAGATTTCAAACATTAGGTAAAACCATAAGATCTATTATCTCAACCTCACCAAGATTAATTAGAATTTTAGAGAATATCGAAGATACTGACAAACTTTTCAAGGAATCCAAGTTTGACATTTTCATTGATGCTTCATATTTGGATCTGAAAAAAAATTCCATCTTAACTAACGATGACACTAAAATTTTAATTGAACTACTGAAAAAGTTTGTTAACGAAAATGGTTCAAAAATATGTTTGTATTAGTCTGTAATATAGGTTGTTATATCCAAGCACGCTTTTTTGGGTTATTGAAACTGAAGCAATCGATCTAGCTGTAGCAAACCTTATCTGCGCCGACTATACAATCATAATAGTTAGAAGGCTGAATCTGAGTGCTATTAATTCTTTTCATGTAAATCGGTTGATCATGTGTAGAAAGTTAACAACGAAGAGTACTAAAATCAACTTAAAACATCTAATATTAAAATCTCTTCAACTGCTACAGTAGTTTGTCTCCTATGAGCTACATTACTGTTATTATATAATCATATCATCTTATACTTAAACGACGCAAAATAAATACTGTACTGCAAGAAAAAATTCAAGTAAGACTGATTAGCAACAATTAAGAACTATTTGATTTGTTTTGCCAATCTAACAATTTCAGAGCTTGTGACCTCAATCACTTTTTCGCTATTTTCTAAAGCAAGTTGAATTGCAACCTTTGCAACATCTTCTCCGTAAACTGGATAACCCAATAGACCCGCAATAGGTGTGTTGACAAACCAAGTACCAATATTGGCGAAGATTGAAGCAGCTATACCCTTTGATACTTTTCTATGGCCCAATAAAAGACCTGGTTTCAAAATAATAGTTTGGTCGAAATCTAAAGCTAAAACATCTTCCTCTAATATACCTTTCATTTTTAGATATGGAAATCTAGAATCTTTGGATGCCCCGATTGACGAAATTAAAACGTACTTTTTAACTCCCTTTTCCTTTGCAGCTTTAGCTAAATCCAAATTTAGATCATGATCAACTTTGAATTGGTTAGCTATGCCGTTTTCAGCAGCTTTGGTGGAACCTAATGAAGAAAAAAAAATATCAATAGGTTCTTGGATTTCGTTTATTTTTGATACCCAGGCGGAAGAATCAGTAACGATTGATTCGGTCTTTGACAGTGATTCTTTTGACAATTCACGGCGTGTGATTGAGAAAATTTTAGTGATTGATGGCGATTGTTCTAAATGTTCCAAGATGTGATTACCAACTAAACCAGTTGAACCGACGATTAATGCTTTTAAACTCATTATAGTATACGATTTTCTAATGAATATGAATACAAGTTTACTTTATAAGTAACGTCTTGCTAGTTATGTG